>JAABKJ010005718.1:0-22723 GCA_011634705.1 Andricus grossulariae | reverse complement strand
ATATATATATATATATATATATATATATATGTTTGTGCGTGTGTGTGATGTATACATACCACATTTTCTCGGCAAAGAAAGTATATTCAAATTGAGAGCCAAGAAAGAAAAATATAAAGAAAACTTACGTGTAGATACACATTTACAAGTAGGATAAACTGGGGTAAAGTTATCTGCGGGGCTAGGTTTTTTTTTTTTTTATTATTATACCATTAAATCAAATCCATTTCAGGATCAGCATAACTCATTCGGTTCTAGCCTCATTATACTGCTGGGGATCAAGAAATTCATATGAGAAATGTGAGGAAGGGAAGTATAATAGGAGGCATAAAGGGTAAGGTATAAATTTTAGATAGTTCTAGAATTTCCGTATTGCTTATTTAAATAACACATTCGTTGCGCAATCATTGCTCCGACACAGGTCGCAGATCAATCTCTCTAGCAATCACCCCAACGAAGCGCTTCATAAAGTCATCATGTGTCATAGATCACAAAAAAATACGCAAACATGTTAATGTTAATAAATCCTCTATTTATTCATTATTGGACCATCTTTTTCCTTCAAATAACTTATTTTTATACTAAGAATGCAGAAATGTCCTATGTGTTGGTAAAAATGAAGTTGTAAGTCAATCATAAAGTTTTGGGTAAAAGTTGTGAAAATCATTTTAAAAATTCCTGTGAAGCAATATTGACGTGAATATATACATATATTTTTTAATGAGGCTGTCACTGCTAAAATATTATACACCCGTTTATAAACAAGTATAGTTGAAATATTTAATTATTTGCATGATAAAAAAAAATTAATACAAAAGTCGCAAGTTTGCCCCTATAATTTAAAGTTCGGGGTATAATTTAATTTTAAATGCATTTGTAATCTTTGTTTATTATATGTGGAATATTGTAGGGTATTTAAAAATATTCCAAGAAATTCTTAATAGACTTCAATAATTTTAAGGGATTTCAAAGGATTTTAAAGATTTTAGGATATTAAAAAAAATAAAATAGAAGATATGGAACGTTTTTATGGGACCTGTAAGGTTTTAGGATCTTTGAAAAAGAAAAAATTTAGATGGATTTTACAAAATTGCCTAAGATTTTAATAATTTTAAAGGCCTCTAAAAGCTCCAAAGTTATTTTAATAAATTTTTCAGGATTTCAAAAAATATCATCCATGTAATTTTACGGGATTTTATCATATTTTAATGGAATTCAAAGAATATACTCACAAGAATTGAGGAATTTCGTATGATTTACAAGATTTTCAAATCTTTGTAGGTGTTACCAAAGATTTTAAAGAATTTTTAAAACCTTAAGATATCTTAAAAGATTCAACGGGATTTCAGTTTATTTTATTGATTGAAAGGAATTTTCAAGAATTAAAAATATTTTAGGTCATTATAAAAAATGTCAGGGGATTTCCAAAGATTTTGAAGGATTTTTATTATATGAGGGTATTTTAAAAGGTTCCAAGTAATTTTTAATATTTTTCAAAAAGTTAATGGTATTCCAAATGTTTTTCAAGATTTTATTGTATTTTTAATGATTCTGAGGAATTTCGAAAAGCTTTAACAAGTTTCAAGAGATTTCAAGAGATTTCGAAAGATTTGAAATATTTTATGGTATCGAAAAAAATTCCAAGAAATTTGCAATTGATGTCAGTAATTTAATAGTATTTCAAAGGATTTAAAATATTGTAGGCTATTTAAAAATATTTCAAAGGATTTGGAATATTGTTTGAAGTTCTAATCGCAGGGTACTGAAAAAATCCGGCTATTTGTACCGAAATGTCGGTCAAAATAGTCTCTTTTCTAGGTCCCGCTATTCGTAGCGAAAAAATCCGGGTATACGTACCGAAATTTCGGTAAACGCAGCTACGGCCATCTTAAAAGATTTCCAATTTTTTAAATTGATTTCAATATTTTGAAGGAATTTTAAAGGATTTAAAATAATTTATGGTATTTTGAAAGATTCTAATGTTCTTTTAAGAGATTAACAAAGTTTCAAGGGGTTTTCAAGGTTTTTAATCATTTTAAGGCATTTGAAAAAAATGTGTATGCGGTTATAAAGAATTTCGTAGAATTTCGAAAGACATGGAACGTTTTTACAGGACCTATAAGGTTTTAATATATTTAAAAAGATTTAAAGGCATTTTATAAGATTTCCGAGGATTTCAATGATTTTAAGGGATTTTAAAATCACTCAAGGTATTTTAATAAATTTTCCAGAATGTCAGAAAATGTCAAATTTTATACAATTTCACGAGATTTCATCATATTTAAATGGATTTCAAAAAAATTCTTCACAAGAATTGAGGGATATCGTAAACTTTTAAAGATTTGAACAGATTTTTATTTGTTTTTAAATTCATTTCAATTCGTTTGGAACTCACCCTGAATTTATATCAATTTGTCGTGATTTCTTTTGAATTTCTTTGAATTATTTGGAGTTCTCTTTCATTTTTAATTTACTCAACTCTACCCAAGGCAGAGAATTTTTTTTACTTTTTGTTTAATTTATCTCGAAGTGTTTTAAACTCACCTTAAATTTTCAGACATTTCATCAAATTCTTTTGAATCCCCTTAAATTTTTCTTAAATTATTTTAAACTTACAGAAATCAGTGGAATTTTGTTAATTGTTTTCAATTCATTTGAATTATTTTCAATGTAACTAGAATTGTTTTGAAATCTTATGACTCGAATACTTTTGAATTATTTTAAATTGAAAATAATATTATTCACATTATTAACGCACATGATTTACTTCTTGTTTTAGGAATTTATTATTTCCTTTAAGTCAATTTTTTCGGTTTAAATTAAATTGAAATTAAAAATGGTTTTATTCTATTTATAAAGGATTCTATATTAAAAATGTTACAAGCTTAGAATTTCGTTCTTAAAGTATGAATGGTGAGGGAATTCTGAAGATGAGATTTTGCAGCCAGCTTTAATTTTAAATATACAATTTAAAGTTTATCTAAAATCTTACAATCTAAATTTTACTCGTTTAAACATTTTAAAAAGTATGTATTAAATTTGTAAAAATTCTAGGTTTAAATTGCGTCATTGTATCTGATTATACTTACTGAATACTGTAAATTTGGATACTTTAGACACCTTCGCTTTTTTCGCAAAACTATTTTGTTCAATTTTTATTATTTTTATGAAATTAAAAACTAATAAGCTGAAAATGATTGAATTTAAAAAAAAAGTAATTTTATATAAGCTCCATCGCTGTTACAAATATTTGAAGCGCTTGCATGTAGTTGGAGATAATTTCGTTATCCCGGTCACGATTTCAGTTGCTCATATCTCGATCGTGAACATAAATCAAATTGTTTACAGCAATTTGGCTGCACACACATATTTTACGATATAGTGCATAAAAGATTGTAAAATATTTTAGGCAAGAAAAGCTGCTTTAATTTTCATTTGAATGAAATAAGTTTTGCAGTGAGAAAATCACAGTTCCTAAAGTTTCTTCAATATTTTAAATTTCACGTGAAAGCTGAAGGTAAGAGCGATAAAAATAAGAGACAATATTTGCATTGATTTTATGCAGACAAAGTATGCACAGAGGAAAGTTTTAGGAGATAAAAAAGTTAGACAAGACGTGAAAAGTTTTTGGGAATTAAGGGAATCGATTTTTTCCAGTTCACTGCTTTTAGTTTCGCTTCCTTGGCGATAATCGAAATGATTTAATTTTGTTTTAATTAAAAATCTTGACTTAAGAATTGGAATCTGAATCCAGGTGGCGGATCAATTTTGCAATTTAAATGAAGAAAGTTCAATAACATGAAATATTCTTGAATTCATGAATCTATAGAGTTAGAGATATTGGTCAAAACTTATGTTAAAAAATATTTTCCCAATAGGAATTTGTAAATTAGAGTTGTATCAGGGCCAGTATACGTCAGAAATATCAGGATCTGCATTTGGCCGTTCGATTTTAAAGAATCTTTGTGGAATTATAGTGTTATATATATATATGTAAGAGATATTTAGTGCCCTAGGGATTTTTGAAATTTTTTAAAATAGTTATGACATGTTGAATTTTGTTATCACATTTTTTTGAATTATCGATATTTCTGAAACTGTGAAACAAATTTTAACGAAACTTTTAGATATTGCAGACAAAAGTATACGCCTTGATATCATAATGCAGAACATTTTTTTTCTTTCAATTTTGGCCAAAAAAGGTTAAAAAAAAAGTTTTGAATTTTTTTTCGTCAAGAAAGCAAAATTTGTTATTTAATAATAAATTTTAAACTTTTTAGAAATACCATTTCTTTCAAGACTTTCAAATTTATTAAAACCGTTTATAAATCAATGTAATGACTAACTAAAAATAATTTCCAGTGTAAGCCAAAAATGGTTTATAATGTTATAAACAACTTAATGAACGAAAGTAGTTTTTTCATGTTTTGCAATGATTAGCTATTTTAAATCCATAGCTTTTGTATCATACAATATATCATGCAATCAGTTAAGAATAATGAATAGGCTTAACTTTTTTAAATATATGCACATTTTGACATTTTTCATAAAAAGGCTTTCTAATTCTTTCCGCAAAAATAAATTAGGCTTGTTCATGAAAAAATGGTTAAAATGCGCATTTAGTTATAAAAATTATTTGAATAATTACCTTTTTTTGCAATTTGAAATATTTGACAGCACATTATAAATAATTTTACTCTTACACTAACCCACTGGAAGTTGTTTTTAGTTAGTTATTACATTTATTTATGACCGGTTTTAATAAATTAAAAATCTTAAAAGAAATGGTGTCACTGTAAAGTAACACAAAATTGTTTAAACTGTATTATTCACTAACCATTTCTACAAAAAAAAAAACATAAAAATAATTTAAGAATTGACCTATCGGTCGATTTATGTGCTTGGATTTTTGCTAAAAAATTTGGTTAATTTTTTATTTAACAACAAAATTGATATTTTTTTTACTTTTCAGAAGTACCATCTTTAGAAGATTTTAAGATTTATCAAAAAAGGTCTGATATATGCACTAAAACTATCTATAAATAATTTATTTTCAAAGGGTAAGAATAATTTAAAAAAATTGTTTTTCACGTTACAAAAAAATTAATGAAGAATATTTAAATGGTATAAAATTAAAGAGAAATTATTATTTCATTACAATTAATTGAAAATAAATGCCACTTAGAAAATATTTTAACAATTTTGGTAAACAAATTCAGAATTTTGGGTGTTTTTCAAAGAATGTCCTCAATTTCTTTATGGAGTCAACTAATAATGTCTTTCCGATGACTTTTCGCAATGATAATTTTCAAATTCACAATAATTATTAATTATTTAAACAATTTTCATAACAAAATTCCAAGTTTTTGTATTTTTCAACGAATAGTTTCAATTCTTTTTACGGAATTAACGAAGAATGTCTTTTCGATAAATCTTTGCTATGATACTTTACAAATTCACCAGGATTATTAATGATTTAAACCATTTTTTTAACCAATTCATAGTTTGGGGTTTTTCAACGAATAGGCTTAATTTTTTACGGAATCAACTAAAAATGTCTTTGCGTTGACTTTTTACTATTATATTTCCCAAATTGCAAAAATTGTTAATTATTAAAACAATATTCATCAACAAATTCAGAGTTTGACTATTTTTCGACGAATATGCTCAACTTTGTTTGCGGAATCGACTAAGAATGTCTTTCAGATGACTTCTTCTTATAATACTTTTGTTGTTTATGAAAATTATTTAACTTATTATTAATGGTTGTTAATTTGGAAAATATCATAGCAAAGCGTTATCGTGAAGACAGTATTAGTCAATTCCGTAAACGAAAATTGAGCTTTGTTGAAAAATAGCCAAACTCTGAATTTGTTTATAAAAATTGTTTGAATGATTAATAATTGTTTCTCAATTTTTAAAACATCAAAGCAAAGAGTCCTCGGAAAGACATTTTTAGTTGATTCTGTAAAAAAAAATGAGCCTATTCGTTGAAATATATTCAAAATTTGAAATTGTTTATAAATACTGCTTAAAAAATTGCCAAATAGTATTTATTTTCAAATATTCGTAATAAAGCATTACAATCTGCCTCAAATTTTATGAGAAAATTCAGGATTCGAGTGAGCGAAATCGCGAAAAATAAATTTTGTTAATTCATTTGTTTATAACGTAATAAAACACTTTCAGCCACTGGAAATTATTTTCAGATAGTTTACGCACAGCTTCGAGACCCTGTGCAATAAATCTGAAAATCTTGTTAAAAAAATATTTTTGAAAAATTAAAAAAAAAAGACAATTTTGTTGTTAAATAAAAAATTAACCGAATTTTTCATGAAAAATCCGAACAAAAATCTTTTAGAAATTAAAAACAATTCTAAATCGAATGAATAGTGTCACTATCCATTTTTTTAAATAAAAGATGAAATTATAAGGAATTGATATATCCTAACTTGAAAATAACTAAGAGATGCAATATTGACGAAAAATTACATTAAAAAATTTGTCGGACTTTTTTTTGGTAAAAACTAAATTTTTTTTCTGTATTTTGATATTAAATTGTATATTTTTGTCTAAAATATCTCTAAGTTTTATTAAAATTTGTTCCACAGTTCCAGAAATATCAATAATTCAAAAAAATTTGATGCTAAAATTCAACATGGCGTAACTTCGGGAACTTCGAAATTTTTTAAAAATCCTTTGGGCAAAAGAATGTCTCTTATATAACACTATAATTTCACGGTAGTTGCATTAAAATCGAAGGACCACTTACAGATTATGATGTTTCTTACGTATACATTTTTCATATAAGTGGAGTAAAAATTAAGCTTTCGCTCGGGGCCTCCGAATCGTCGGTATTTAGTTCAATTCCAAGCAAATGGTGTATTTAGAATTTATTTAGGAATTTTTTTTGGAAAAATAATCGACTTAAAATTATACATACGTCGCAGAAACACCTAGGATACCCGGCTACCCAGCAAAAAAAAATCAACTTTAAGTCGATTATTAGTTTCTTATCACGTTATGTAATTAATGTACCTAAAATGTGTCGATTAATAATAAAATTAATAATAATTTAATTAATTAATAATTCATAATTAATTAGAAGTTACATTCTGTGCGCGACAATCCGACGTATAATATTATGCGTCGGGTTACAGCGTAACTATTCCGTTCGCAAGGTCCGCTAAGGACAACAGGTGAATTGTTTTTATGTTTTGTGTGTTTTAAAGTGTTTTGTGCCTTTGGCACTCACTTTTGACATTTATGGGAATAAACGATAAGGAAACGATTTCAATTGCATAATTATTTAAAAAATTGAAAAAAGGTAGTTGGGCATCTCGGTACCCCGGATGCGTAACAGCGTGGATAAAGTTGGGTGTATACACGAGGTTCAAAAAATATAGAATGAGTTAGGGTACCCTTTCACTGAGATCGAATTTGAATTTTTCATTGAATTAATATTTCATATTGGGTTCGCATCTAGGTTCTCGGCCAATCACGTTTGCCGTAAACCAGTTAAGTAACCAGAAATGAATCCGATCTAAAATATTAATTCCACGATTAATTCAGAATCCATGGTCCGTGAGAAAGTACCCTTAAGGAAATACTTTGCAGGCAATAAATTCTGGTTGTAATTTTCTAATTCGCTCCCTCAGAATACTAAGGGTCGTAAAAAGAAAGCTGATACTAGTTTGAAGGCTCGCCAACTTTTATTAAATATTTCGCACTTTAAAACGTAAAGAAAGCCTGCCAAAACAAAAAGATAGGTCAAAGACCGCATCTCTATTCAAGTCAAGACCAATAAGAAACTAGCGAATAACTGTGTAATTTAATTGAAGTTGCTCATGAATTTGAAGCACGCAGACGATTTAAATTCTATAAAACTGGGAAGCTGGCATGTAAATTTTGCGAGTATAATTTCCTTTTGATTATAAAGTTTTAATACATGTTCAAAAACCTGGCTACTTTCTGTGGAATTGGGAGCTCGAAACTTAAAAAAAAATCTAGGCCAGTAACTTGTTGGTAAGAAAAAGCTATTTTTCCTATTTCGAGGCTTTTATGTTAAAATGTACAATTTTTCTCAATGTTGAATAATTTGATACTAAATGCATCAAATAAGAAATTGATCTTTTTGTTCTGTTTTAGAATTAATGATGTTTCACCTTAATTTTTTTTTTCAAATAACGAGAAAAGTAGTCCAATTAAAATCATATCTAACTCTCAAGATTTTACACTTTAATTTTAAAAGCTCTACACATTTCAAATTATTTTATTTCTATGACTTGAAATTGCTTAATTGTTTTAAATTATTCAATCAGCTTTTGATAATATCCTATATGGGCCTAATTCACAAATTTTCGAAAATGAGATTATTGGCTCAAAAATGAAAAACTTCTGTATAACTATAAAGTAACATCACAATTTTCTTTAAATTTAAAATTGGATTTTTTATTAGCGTCCAAAGTTGAGGAAACGAGCCCCTTGACCGACAAAATTTACCCCTCCGTTGTTTCGAAACTTATACTATTTTTTAATAAAACTTTTTTTATATATCGATTCAGCATCTCAATAGCTATAAATTAAAATCGTCACTTTTTTAAATGCAAAATGGGATTTTTTATTCGCGCCCCAAATTGAAAAAACGTGCTCCTCAAAAGAAAAAAAAATGTTTCATAAATTTTCTCGGAACCTAATAACATTTTTCAATCAAACTTTTCAGAGGTCAGTTCAAGACTAATTTATCTCAAAAGTTTACTCACATTTAAAAAAATTAAAAATTCAATTTTTGAGGAAGTATTTATCTCTTCTGTAAAATCGTGAAAATGTGGGTTATGCCCTTATGGTATGATACCTTTCAATTCTGACCGCTTTGATATTTAATTGTTTAATTTTGGACATGTTTAATTTAAAATTGTACCATTCTCCACCCATTATGCATTAAAAATTATTGTATTGTTTATTTTTTTACTTTTTTAAGCTTCAAAATTTTAAAATTGTTTAAACGTAAACGTGTTTGGAAATTATATAGTAATTATATAGTCCAGTCTTGAAAGGTATGAGGTGCAGTTACAATATATAAAATTTTGCAAGTTTAATATTTGAAATCGGACAATTTTTAAAGTTTAATTAATTGGAAATTTCCCATTTTTAACGACTTTTTACTTTACATATTTTCTATTTAAATTTAAATGTTACTGATGCCTTTTTTACCTGAGAAAAACTATCGAGAAAATATTATATCCATATTAACTAATAGCAACATTTTAATTGTATAATTAAATAGTATATTTATAAATACTTAATTTTTTAATGTTTCAGGTGAGTTTCCAAATGACTAGATATACTTTAAATTAATAGAACTATGGCAATGAGTGAGTATAAAAAATTATATTAAAATCGAATTCACATTTAGCCTTAAACAGGTAAATGAAGTAGTACGAATAAAATACAAACATATACAATTGTACATATTTATTTTAGTATAATTAATATACTGCTTTCCGTTCTGTTTTAGTAAACTCACCTTTGATCGAATTAATTAATTAGCTTTTAAATTGTTCACTTCATGTTTCAAAGTTTTTAACATTTTTATTTTTCCAACGCTACTAATTTAAAAACTTTTTCATTATTGTTTGTTTTTCAATGTTTGACTTTTAGCGCTTTCCTTTAATAAGCTTAAAATATTTATTTAATCAGCCTGTTATATAACTAAAAAATTTTGCCAGTTGACATTATTTAATTGGGAACGTTTTAATTTAAAATTGTACAATTACGAATAAGTACTCGATATTTCAATTTGGCAGATCTAACGAATTTAAATTTTTCGATTTAGTAATACTTTGAATTTAAAATCGTTTAGTTCTTAAATTTATTTATATTAAGCAGTCAAGCTTCTGCTGATATTACTTAAACCGAAAAGTGCGAGCACCAAGAATGTTTCTCTTGATTTTTTATTTGGGTTATCTTACAAGTATTTTTTGATAAATAAATTTTATATCATTTAAATTGCAGACAATCGATTTTTTATTTTAGATAATCGAAATACCCATTATTTACTGAAAATGAAGGGGGATATGAAAGAAAGTTAAGACAGCAAAATTGTTTCTTGTTTAAATTTCTACAAAAAGATTCTTATAATAATTTTTAATCCTACTTCGTGCTCTTGAAGAACTTGTTTTTCTTATTTTAAGACATAAAAATATGTTTTTCTAGATACAGAATTAGAACAGATAAATATTATTACTTGCATTATCTGAAGAAATTTTTTTATTTTAAAAATGTTATCAGCTTATGATAAAAATTTTTGTGTGTTAAAAATACATATAGGTATGAGTACATTATTTCTAGATTTTCTACTTAAATTATCTTTTTCGCGAACAAGAAATAAGAAAAAAAAAATTTATGATGAAACAAAAAAAAAACAAGTTTTTCAAGAAAACGAAGTTAGATTAAAAATTAGGAAGGGGGTCCTTTTTGTAGAAATTTGACCAAGGAATCATTTCTATCTCTCAACTTTTTTTCATTCCTCGCTTAGTTTTCGAAAAACACGGAATCGTACAGTAGTTTCATCATGAAATTTTTTGATTTCGAAATTCTTAAACATTTTCAAGTTCAAATTGTTCAGCATTTGAAAAAATTTAGTTTATAATTGGAAGATATTTGTTTTCTCATTTGTTTTTATAATTTGGGCAACTATTTTTTAGGGATTATCCACAAATTACGTAAGGCGTTTTCCTGACATTTTCAATCCCCCCTCATCTATGTAAACGTGGAACCGTAATGAAATTAGATTTAGAAAAAAGAACAAGCAAGTCTTACAAACGTATACCTAATTTTATAAGTTTTTTGGCTTCGAATTCATCGTGTATTTACAAGTTTTATTATTTGCTTGAAAGTTTAACAATTTTGTTTAAATTCATTTTTGGAAAGTTCAACTGTTTTTTTTATTTTATTTTTTTTTAATTCAACTGTTTTTGGTTCAATATTAAAATATTTTTTGGTTGAAATATAAAATATTATATATTCCATCTGTTTTGTTTGAAAATTCAAGTTCTTGGATGAAAACTGCTTTCTTAAAAATACATTTTTTTTTGTTGATGGTTCATCATTTTAGTACAAAACCTTGTTTTGTTGTTGTTGAAAATTGAACTATTTTGTTGAAAATTAATTTATTTGAATAAAATTTTTACCATTTCTTATTTGGTTTAAAATTCACTTTGTTGTTAAAAATTTAATCTTTTTGCAGAAAATTCGTCTTATTGGCATGATGATTCAACATTCTAGATAAAATTGTTTTTCTTCATTGACAGAGAAATCTCTCTTGGTTAAAAATTCAACTTTTTTGTTGAAATTTATCTTTTTTGTTCAAAATTCATCTGTTTTTGTAGAAACTGAATCCTTTTTCCTTAAGAAAAAACTGTTTCATTAAAAAATAATTTGTTTTCGTTGAGGTTTCAACTATTTATTGTAAATTCGTTTTTGTTGTTGTTGAATTGAACTTTTTTTGGTTCAAAATTAAAATCTTTTCTGGTTGAAATGTCAACTATTACTTTTTTTTGAGAATTCATCTTTTTTGGTTGAAAATTCAATTTCTTAAGTGAAAATTGCTTTATTAAAAATTCAATTTTTTGGTTGAATATTTATCATTTTCGTTCAAAAACCTTTTGCTTGTTAGAAAATGTAACTACTTTGTTGAATTTTGTTTTTGTTTTTTGGTAGAAAATTAAGTAGTGATAATGGTGAGTTAAATAATAATTTAACTATTACATGTTTGGTCGAAAATATATTGCCCTTAGTTGAAAATTCATGTATTTTGTTAAAAATTCATCTTTTATTTGTAGAAAATTAACCTTCTTGGTTGATAATTTATCTGTTTGGTTAAAAATTCATTTATTTATAGAAAAATGTATTTCTTTTGTTAAAAATAATTTATTTTTATTTTAAAATTCATTTTTTTAACAGAAAATTTAACTATTTTATTTTTTGTTGATAATCTATCTTTTTTTAAATTGAATTATTTCGTTAAAAATTCATATATCTTGATAAAAATTCATCTTTCTCGGTAGAAAATTAATCTTCTTGGTTGAAAATGTATTTTTTTTTTTTAGATGAAAATCCCAAAGTTTATTTGAAAAGTCGTGTATTTTGTTGAGAATTCGTCCGTTTGTATATAAAAGTAATCTCATTAGTTGAAAATTGAACTGTTCGGTTAAAAATTCATTTTTTGTCGTTGCAAATTCCAATATTTGGTTGTGAATTGATATTTGTTGTTGAAAATTTGTATTTTTTTATAGAACATTTATCTTCTTCGATCAAAATTCAACTATCTGGTTAAAAATTCATTTTTTCTTGTTGCTGAAAATTTACTTTTTTAATTGAAAATTTAATATTCCATCATTGATTTAAAATTTATCTTTTCGGTTTGAAAACTCAACTATTTGGCTGTTAATTGATATGTGTTCTTGAAAATTCGTATTTTTTGGTAAAAAATTAATCCTAGGTTATAAATTCAACTATTTGGTTACAAATTCCTTTTTTGTTGTTGCTGAAAATGAATGTTTTCTATTGAAAATGTAATATTCCATTATTGATTCAAAAATTATCTCTTCGAGTTGAAAACTCACCTTTTTGGCTATAAATTGATATGTGTTGCTGAAAATTCGTATTTTTTGGTAAAAAATTAATCTTCTTGGTTGAAAATTTAACTATTTGTTTAAAAATACTTTGTTATTTTTAACTGTAAATTTAATATTTCATCTTTGGTTCAAAATTTATCTTTTTGATTTGAAAAGTAAACCTATTTGGTAGTAAATTGATATGTGATGTTGAAAATTGATCTTTTTCGTTGAAAAATCAACTATTTTGTTAAGATTTCAACTATTTTGTTGAAAATGCAATACCTCTAAATTGTGATATATACGGATTTGCTATTTCTTTAGTGAACATTTTTCTTACGTAAGATCTTCAATTGCCCTCAAATGTCATCTTTTTTGGTCAAAAATTCAACTGTTCTATTAAAAATTCGGCCTTTTTGATTGAAAATTCATCTTTCTTGGTTGAAAATTCAACTGTGTTCGAAAAAATTCGTGTTTCTCGCTTCAAAATTGAACTATTTGGTTAAAAGTTCAACTATATTGTTGAAAATGTAATATTTTATACTTTCCCTGTTTGCCTTGCTTTGACAGAATTTTGGACTACGTTAATTTGGGGGGAGGGCGGGGGTCAAAAAAAGCTTATTAGTATTAAAATAACTTTGATATTGTAAAATATTCTTCATTTAACGTTTGGAACACAAATTGGTCTTGATAAGCAAAAAAATAAGGGTTTTTCTTATAAATTCCATAAAGCTTATTGAAATTTCAGTGGATCAAATAATGATGAAATTGAAGTATAATTAAAGTGAAAAGGCACAAAAAGTTGAAAAATTAGCGAAACTAGTCTCATCGGTGTTTTTGGGGTGAAATGGGCGCGTAATTTACGAACTTTTGTTTTCCGGCATTCTCAGTTGATTCTGCGGATCGACCGGCCGTTTTCCGCTTCATGGTTTAAATTAGATTTGAAATTTGTTTGACTTCGTATCCGGCCATAAATGGTGAGAATCTGACGCAGGTTGGAGGAATGGTGGTTTCGTTTCATCCATTTGTTCCAATTAGTCGGTGAACTCAGGCCGTGATTTGGCGAACCGCAACATCGTTATCCTCCCTGATCAATAACTTTTCGCGATGTTCCAACTTTTTTTGACTTCAGTCAGTCCATTCGTTTTCCACCACAACCCTAAATTAGGATTGTATCCATTACATAATTTCACGAAAAAAATTCGCTCTGACGAATAAATTCAAGCGAGTAAATTCAAAGCGTGTATAGTGACTTTAATTAATAGGAGTTCAGCTTTTCGTTTAATTACTGCATCCATTAGGAATGTAATTTACTTTAATTAGTCTATATTAGACTAATTAGATAAAAGTAGCTCTTTAATTATTCGTACAAAGAAGAGTGGTTTCTTTGGATTATATATTTGATACTCTTTTTTCAGACTTCACACTCTTTCCCCTATTCCCCTTCCCCCCTTTTTTAAAAATGCTACTTTTCCCCTATTCGCATTTTTCACGTTTTTTTCGCTTTAATGCGAACTGAATTAATAGAACCCAAAAATAAAATACAACTAATTTTTGTTAAAAATTCTACTATTTGGATGAACATTGTATTATTTTGTTGAAAAATCAACGATTTTGTTAGTCATCTTTTTCGGGTTTTTTGGTAGAAATAAAAATTCATTTTTATTTGTTGAAAATAAACTGTTTTGTTCAAATTTCAACATTCTTCTAAAAAATTCGTTTTTTTTATTTGAAAATTCAACTCTTTGATTTAAAATGTTACTGTTCCTGGCTAAAGTTTAATCTTTTTTTTTTCATTTAACCATTAGGTTGAAAATTCAACTATTCATTTAAAAATTTATCTATTTTTTTGAAATTGTAATTAAAGCCGCGCGTCAAGAAGGCTTTCACTAACATTTGAATAGTCACCTGAAGTCCTTAGCATTTTATGGCATACATAACATATTCAAATGTTAGTTAGGTCCATCTTTGATGCATGGCTTCAATGATTTTGTTGAAAATTCAACTATTTTGTTAAAAAGTCATCAAAACAAAAGAAACAATTTTTTATTCAAAAATTGATTCATTTTTTATTTATTTGTTCTATTTTTGTTAATTGTTTTGGTAGAAAATCCAATTATTTTATTCAAAATAAAATAATAATAATATTATATTATATTATATTAACTTTTTTGTTGTAAATTAAACTATTAGATTGAAAATGAACTGTTTCTATAAAAAATCGTATTTTATGATTGAAATTTAACTGTTTTGTAGAAAATTCGTTTTTTTTTTGGTTCAAAATTCAACTGTTTTGAAAAAATCTTTTGTTCTTGTTTTAAAATTAATTTTTGTTGCTTGGTGAGTTAATTATTTTGTTGCATATTCTTCTTTTTTATTAAACTCAATTGTTTTTTATTTAAAATTAAAATCTTTTTTGGTTGAAATATCAACTACACTACATTTTTTGTTGAGAATTAATCTTTTTTTTCGTTAAAAATTCAATGACTTGGTTAAGAGTTGAACTACATACACTTTCTAAAAAATTTATTTCTTTTGTTGCTTACCTATCATTTTAGTTGAAAACTCATATCCTTGGTTGAAAATTTAACCATTTTCTTGAAATTTTCTTGAAAATAATGCTATATATTTTGAATTGAAAACTTAGGAATTTAAAGCGTTTCAAATGGAATTCAATATGGTATACATACCTATATTAATCTCTTTTTAACTGTATGTTAATGTTATTGTTAATTTCATGTATAAAATGTTATGCTATGAGATTTCAAATTATTTTTGATTATTTTATAATAATTGTAAGATAACATTGAAAAGAAGTTCAAAACATTTAAAATTATTTCCTAATAATTTTTTAATTTTGAAGCGATTCAAATATCAAAAAAGTTTTTTTAAGAATTTTGAAAGGCTTTAAGAGAATGAAACATTTTTTTTAGATTCATAGGAAAATATAAATTATTTTTTATTTGAAAAAATGAATTTTAAGAGAACATTTAAAAAGATTTCAATACATTTCCAAAATTCTGAAAAAAAATCTCAAAGATTTTAAGACAATTCTTTTAATTTTGCAGAATTGTAAGGGACAATTGAAAAAGATTGCAAAAAATTTCAAATTATCTCCTAAAATTTCAAGAAAGCGTGTAGAAGATTTTAAAGCAAAATTGTTCAATTTAGCAAAGTTAATAGATGCAAATAAAAAATCAAGTAAATTCAAGAGATATGTAAATGTGAAACAAAATGTAGATTCTTAAGGGCTTCAAAAAAAAACTTTAGAAACTTTTAAACATTTTTGAAATGTTTCAAGAGAATACAAACATTTTCTTAAAATTCCTGGGAAAATTTGTAATAATTTCGTTCAGGAATTTATGTGGTTTTGAACAGATTAGAAATATTTTAAAGCTTGGAAGGATTTCCAAAAAGTTATCAAATATTTTTAAAGTTCTTCCAAGCTTCTAAAAGTCCTAAATTTCTTTTAAACTGACTCAAATTTTTTCTAATATTTTATAAAATTCTGTAAAATAAAAAAATTTTCTTTAAAATTTTCTAGATTCTTTTTCGACACATCTGAAATCTTCAACTTCTTTTTGAATTTTTTCAAGAATCTTACGAAAATTATATTTATATAACTTCAAAAACAAACTGATTATACTTATTTCCTTGTTTTGAGTTCTCTTAATCTACTTTTAGCTCGAATTTAGGTGTTCGAAAACTTTTAAAAAATAAATAGTTAATCGAAATTTTCATTTTTTAATAAAAATGATTTTCTCCTCAAATCGAGAAATTGATGATGATAGTTTTTTTTTTCTAATTTCAACTTTTGTGGAATAAATCAGGTGGGTATTAACTCTTATTTTGAAAGTAGAATGGCAGGTTAACTTAGGGTATTCTTGTCATTAAGCTTAATGTCCCTAACAGTGAAAAATGAAGGAAGGTTCGAAATTATTCTCACGTTTATTGTTCTGAAACGGAGACTTCTCCAGTCAGAGCATTAACCGCTAGTTTAGGTAAATATATTTAATTCTCTGAGCCAACGAACGGGACGATCAAATTAGCAACGCGCTTGGGAATATTCAGTGTACTTAATGCTAGTTATGTAATTATCCAATTTACTTGTCTGCTAAATATCGGGTTCTGCGTTTATTTTCAACTCCTTGTTTGTTTCAGGCGTAAAATGTATAGCATGAATATTTCGAAAGGACATTGTACATATAAATGAGAAATTTATGTAGCAGGAAAAAAACATATATATATATACTTGTGAAGGGATTTTTTATAATTTTTATAGAAAGTGATATTGCAATTTAGTGAGGGAAACTGAATTCGGTGTGTATTGGAAATGGTTTTCTGGATATGAAATTTCTAACTAAAGAGAGGTGTTTCAAACAAATTCCTGATTACTTATTTTTCTGTGCTTGAGTAAAAGCCTGAAAAAGTGGAGTTTTCAAATCAAAACGTTTAAAAGGAAACAACATCAGATGTATGCATAAATAAACAATTTAAACTTTAAAAGTTTGTTCTGTAGAAAACAAAGTTTTCTATGAATTTAAAAATTAACATGATAGTACCAGTCATATATTATGAAGGAAAAAACATTATTTTGCTTCTTGCCAATGTTTTCAAATGGTTAAATTTTAATAAATCATGGCTTATTTTTCGGGAAAAACATTCCCTAAAACGGTACTGTTTTCAATTTTGAAAAAAAGTCAATAATATTCAAACACAGCTATTTGCTTAGAAAGAATTTTTTTCTCAAAAAATCGTTCTAATGATTTCAGACGTAGACAAATTTACTTTTAAAATCAGAAACAGTAGACTTGTAGAGAATATACCCCCCCCCCCAAAAAAAAAAGCCATAATTTATTCAAATTCAACCATTTTTCAAAAATTGGTAAAAAGCGATACCAAAAAAAATTCAGTTGCAAAAAACATTGTTAAAGTAAATGTTTTTTGTAAGTTAAAAATTATTTGTAATTTAAAGAATGTTTTTTATTTCAAAAATTTTGTATTTCATAGTAATATTATATATAACGGGGCTATAGGTGCCAAAATTTACTTTTCATAACACTGTGTCCAAACGAAATTAGGAATAGCCTTGGTTTTTGCCTTAAAATATATGTAAGACATTAAAGTTCTGAACTATAATCATAACAAATTTATATGCATTCCATCTATCATGTTATATATATTTTTCTAAACGTTGTCTAATTGTACTTCTTAGCCCACACGTAGGGTAAGAAGTTCATAGCGGTGGGGTAAAAAGTACCAACATACTATACATAAAACGAAATTTTTTAATTTTAAATTACACAGAAGTCTCTGACAGTACATAGCAAAAAAATGAATAAATGTTTAGACAACTGATATTATTAGAGGCTTATTCATCGTCACATTTGCAATCAATACAGACGAAAATTTTCGATTGCCAGCTCACAACACACATGACAATGGCACGGAAGAATAAGTGCACAAGAAAACAACTTAACCTTAGCCACGATCTCAAAAACAACTTTTAGTGGCTACCAGCAGCTATCAGGAGTTTATGGTGATTCCACCGATCGACGGAGAATGACATATTGAGTAACAAATTATTTGTTTTTGTGTTATCGTATGTGGCACTTTTTACCCGCGGCACTTTTGACCCCGCTCTACCCTATAAAAATCAATTTTAGACGAAAAACACTAACATAACAAAAAAATTATCCAAATTGTAAATCTTCTGTGAAATTGAATGTTTTTTGCTTAAAATGACTAATTTCCGGTGAAAAAAATGACAATATAACATTAAACTCTTCTAAAATTGCAAATCTTCTTCAAAATTGATATCGATATTTTCGTTTAAAACCGCTAGCTTAACATACAATTGTAGGTCCGTTAAGCTGGCTCATTTAGGGCTAATTTAATGCCCTATTGCCAAATTTAATGCTCTGCATTTAAACAAAGAAACTGGTGGTCATGCTAGCTTAGCGTTAAGCTAGCAGGGCCACACATAGAAAAAAACTACTTAGAAAATATTTCTTTGCAGAATAATTTAGGGCTCATTCAGGGCTCACTTAATGCTCTCTTGCCAAATTTAATGCTTCGCAATTTTTAGAAAAAAGCTGTGGTACTGCTAGCTTAACGTTAAGCTAGCAGGACCACGCATAGAAAAAAAACGACGTAGATAATATTTCTTTGCAGAATAATTTAGTGCTCACTTAATGCCATATTGCCAAATTTGATGCTCCGCCTTTTTTTTAAAAAACCTGTGGTCCTGCTAGCTTAATGTATGTTAAGCTAGCAGGACCACACATAGAAAAAAACCACTTAGAAAATATTTCTTTGCAGAATAATTTAGTGCTCACTTAATGCCATATTGCCAAATTTGATGCTCCGCCTTTTTTTTTAAAAACCTGTGGTCCTGCTAGCTTAATGTATGTTAAGCTAGCAGGACCACACATAGAAAAAAACATCTTAGGCAATATTTCTTTGCACAATGATTTAGGGATCATTTAATGTTCTATCGCCAAATTTGACACTCCGCATAAAAAAACGGTGGTCTTTTTAGTTTAACGTTAAGCTGGCAAGACCACCCATAGGAAAAAAAGTCTAGGACCTATTTCTTTGCATTATAATTTAGGGCTCATTTAGGTCTCTCAAAAGATGCATAACAAATTTTTAAAACCTTTGTACAAACAATTTTGTTTAAAAAACTAGTGAAATCAACAAGAAAAAAACTCTCAAAATATGTTGCAGAAACCTGGACACATTTCTAAAACAAACTCTGTTTAAACAATTGATGTTAAAAAAAGAGAGTCAAACTTATAGTGTCATTCTTCTGCTACTATGAGGAAAAAGATATTCATATTTCATCTGCAAAGAATAATTATCCAGAATTCATGTAGCATTTGTTTTAATTTCTACAAGGATTTGCTAACAATGAATTCTCTATCACTACGAACTATACTGACTCTACTGACACTGTTCTCATGTCCCCTTTTAAACAATTCAAGTTTTTTTTTGTAGAAATTTTCTGCAATCAGTGCTAATGTTAAATTATTATTTTTTGTAATGTAAGAATAATTTAAAATTCTAGATTTTCAGAAGCTTTGACTTTAAAAGATTCAATTTAGTTTTTAATTTTAAATTGTCAAATTTTCTTTACTTTGAATTTTAAATTATTCAAAATAAAAAGTTGTCAATTTTTAATTACTGTAAACCGGGTTTGAGCGACGCAAATGTGGCGCAAAACAGCGTACGCCTACTTCTGTATTTAAACGCGATATTGTTTCTCCTGGATTTCGGAACTGAATTCTTACAATGCTTAGTTGCAAGCCTCTATATATTTTACATCGAAGATGCAAATATCGCATTCAGAAGTGAATCAAGGGTGCGCTGCTCTCCCCCACATGCGGCGCTTAACCCCGATTTACGGTATTTAATTTTGAACGCTTTAAATTCAAGGTGAAACAATTTCAACTCCTTTCTAATGAAATTATCTATTTTTCAAAATTTTAGTGTGAATTTTGTTATTTAAAAGCTTTTGATTAAAATTTGTTTAATTTCAAACACTTTTAATTTTAAATTATCTAATTCAAACCCTTTCATTAAGAAATGATACAAGTTCAATTCGTTTTCATTCCATTGGAAATATTTTTCTTTTTTCAAAATTTCATCTAATCTAAAACAGTTTGAATTGAAACGTTTCAACTCAAAATCGTTCAATATATTTATTTTTTGAATTTCAAACGCTTTTGATATAAAATTATTAATTATTGATTCAAAAAATTTCAAATCATAATAATTGAAATTTGGTTTAATAATGAAGTTTTTAATTGTTTATTTTTTTAATGTTAGGAAATAAAATCCAAAGTCGTGAACACGCGCCTGATGCACTTGTATTCACTGCTAGTGTATAATAAAACATATCTCTGTTTTTTCTTTTATTAGACACAGAAATATCCTTATCCTAGTTATTATATGACTTAAAGTCAATAGAATTCTTTCAAAAAGGTTTGCTTATGCTTATCGACTTTTACAGTCGATCATATGTTAAAAAGTGTGAGTTTCGCAAATTGAGTATATTTTTTTCTAAACCGAGAGGAATCTCGACTTTTTGCAGTGAGACGAAAATTATAAAATAGTGACATCAGAAAATAAATTATAAAATAGTTACGTGTACACTATCAAAGTTATAGGTAACTGCTGCTGTAAAAGAAGAGCGATATCAGGCATTCTAATTATCAGGGGATATTCGAAGTATCAGCTTTAAAGAAAAGGTCGGTGTTAAATTAAAAACGGATAGTATTAATCCTCAATTGCGGGCAGTGTTCAAATTCTTTATTAAAAGAATTAATATTATATAAAGAATATAAGTACTTAATAATTATTCTAATATAAGTTAATAATACTTTTTGGAAATACGCGAGTCTTCAAAATACAGTTTAAAATGTACTACGTCGCTGTATAAAATCGTATGACGTTTCAGGAAACTTGTCATGGCTTGAAAAAATAGTTATTACATTTAACCATGTTTCTATTATGAGTAACTTCAAATTCTACAAAATTGTTATATTTCTTTAGTTAAAAATATCAGTGCTCAAACAGTATTTTTTTTTACTCTCCAAATTTCAATCAGTGACAGCATTCTAGTTATAATTTAGTTAGTTTTTCTGATGATTTAGTAAAACTAACCTGCATCAGTACATCAGTGAAAAGAACTGATTCGAAACCACAATTCAGTGACTGGTTTCAGTTAGTAAAAATTTTAGCTAAATCAAATTTAAAGTTTTTTGAGCGATGGCGAGAACATTTTCATATTTCCTTTAATTAATTTACCTGGGCCTGCATGCATATGGATATGAATGAAAGGATCCCTATAAACGGGCTCTCCTGGTATGCGTGATTACGTTATGGTAGAAGGGTGAAAGAGCCTAGCTAAAACGGGCCTTCTGGATCCCTGGGTCGAGGCCCCTCCCGGACCGATTTACAGCTTTGAAATCGGGACAGGAATGACCTGCGGCCCGCATAGCGACCAAGAAACAGCCCTCGTTTGTTATGGTGGTCTGCAAGCGGATATTTGAACATTGAGCGTCTCACTCAATGTGACCCCACCCCCCTAAGCCATGAGCGTAGAGTGATCGTGCTCGTAGCACTTTGGCACCTAGGGCTTACCAAGGTGTCCTAACGGCCTCTCGGGGACACCGGACGATCTCCCCGAGTATTCAGTCTTACCCCTGCATGCGGGGCTCTGCAGGAGCGGACCTTTTATTTCCTTAGCTTCTCATGGGATCAAAATCAACACGCCTAAACACAATGAAGGAAAAGAAGGAGGAAGGGAGTTGGCGGAGGGGGAGAGGGGTTGAGCCTTAAAGGGTCTAACACAACCATCTTCTCTCCATCTGTCTCTCCGGCAAGCCAAATTCAGGTGGCGGCTATGCCCCCAGCTCCCTCGGGAGCTGAGGGATTGACGGTCCCTCTGAACGAGGCTATGGTAACGGGAAAGGCTAATCAGTCCCCCAACAAAAAGCAACGGCTCAACAGTTCCCTGAAAAGGAGACTGAAGAGGCAAGCGCAGGAGGCTAGCAGAGCAGCTGCAAGAGCAGGAACGTCGGCAGTTACAGGGCCGACATTCAGCACTAAGGCCCAGAAGAGAGGTAGGGGTTCAGAGGACACCCCACCGGGGGTGGCTAAGAATCTGAAGAGGCACAAAGCGGCCCAGCAGCCGACAAACAGAGTCGTCGGGAGCTGGACTGACCGCCACTCAGAGGACTAACCCCCTGACGATGGTGGTGACTGATGGCAATTATCCGGACTCAATGCTCACTACGGAGCAGTATGAGCTCTTCAGGGAGGCTAAATGGAGGGTGCTCAAAATAGTGTCCCCAGATCAATGGCCAAGATTCGTGACCTCCTTCTGCAGTGGTCGAGACAGAGCCGTGGGGAGGTGCAGCGCTTAAGATGGGTGGGGTTAAGTTGCTCCAGAAGATGGTGAGAGCTACGGCGTGGTTCCCGGGTAAACCGGAAGACCCGTCTGAGAAACGCCAACGGCTGGATGGTTTCAACCCCTCACTTAAGACAGCGTCCTGGCGAATCGTCAGGCACGATAGGCCTCAGGAAGAGGACACAGCAGG
>JAABKJ010005717.1:0-22725 GCA_011634705.1 Andricus grossulariae | reverse complement strand
AAATAAGCATTTCTTAATCAAATTATAGATTGTGACCACTGTGCGCTCCGAGGCCAAAAACCTGTTGATGGAAACGATCTTTATGAATTTCCCTGGTTTTCAAGATAGCTGAATGCTGAAGAGGATGAAAATGAGCATTTCTGAACAAAGATATTGATTTGACCAACTGTGCAATCCGAGGCCTAAAACATATTCTAATGAGAATGATCGTGAGGAAGTTCCCTGGGTTTCAAGATAGCTGGATCCTGCAGAGGATGAAAATAAAGTTTCTAAATAAAATTCTAGATTTTGACCACTGTGCGGTCCGAGGCCCAAAACCTGCTGATGGGAACGATCTTTACGAATTTCCCTGGTTTTCAAGATAGTTGGATGCTGGAGAGTATGAAAAATGAGCAATTCTAAACAAAGATTTTGATTTTGCCAACTGTGCAATCCGAGGCCTAAAACCCACTCTGATGGGAATGATCGTTAGGAAGTTCACTGGTTTTCAAGATAGCTGGACGCTGGAGAGGATGAAAATAAGGTTTCTAAACAAAATTCTAGATTTTGACCACCATGCGGCCAAGGCCCAAAACCATCTGATGAGAATGATCGTTAGGATGTTCCCTGGTTTTCAAGATAACTGGATGCTAGAAAGGATGAAAATAAGCATTTCTAAATAAAATTCTAGATTTTGACCACTGTGCGGTCCGAGACCCAAAACCTGCTGATGAGAATGATCGTTAGAAAGTTCCCTGGTTTTCAAGATAGCTGATGCTGGAGAGGATGAAAATAAGGTTTCTAAATAAAATTCTAGATTTTGACCACTGTGCGGCCAAAGCCCAAAACCTGCTGATGGGAATGATCTTTATGAATTTCCCTGGTTTTCAAGATAGCTGGATGCTGGAGAGGATGAAAATGAGCATTTCTAAACAAAGATGTTGATTTTGCCAACTGTGCAATCCGAGGCCTAAAACCTACTCTGATGGGAATGATCGTTAGGAATTTTCCTGGTTTTCAAGATAGCTGGATGCTGGAGAGTATGAAAATGAGCATTTGTAAACAAAAATTTTTGTTATGCCAACTGTGCAATCCGAGGCCTAAAACCTACTCTGATGGGAATGATCGTTAGGAAGTTCCCTGGCTATCTCGATCCTGGCACTCATCATCCTGAATCCTCTTGGTTTTCTGATCATTACGCCTCATCCGGTTCTCGGCTCAAAGTTGAACGAACTGTGTGTGCTGACATTGTTAAAGTTGAACGATGAAGTAGTTTAGTTTGGTTCCTGGTATCGAGTGTGGTGTGACGTGACGTTTTCAAGCTAGCTGCGTGCCTGGTTTCATTCGGAAAGTCCAGTCCAGGCAGATCTTTGCATCCATTAGTGGATACGAGGCGGTAATATCCAGGATCATTATTATATCGGAGTGAGTATCATTCCCGCTATGATTATAGGAAGCTTGCTCCTGCTCGCTGCCACCGCTGCCACGTTTTGCGGATGCACGGACAAAAAAGTCGAAGGAAGAGAGGAAAGAGGATCAAGAAGGATGGAAGAGCTGAGCCAGCTGAGGATGAGCAAGAAGATGAAAAAGAAGAAGAGTTGGATGTTGGGTGGAAAATAAGAGTAGTCTTGCGTGCCCCCGATGCGGTGGCGTGATGCGAAGCTGTCGCTCACTTCTTTTACTTTTTACCGACATTAAATTTACTCCAGACTATAATTGAACTTTAAATGGGATTGTTTGCGACGCGAGGACATGCGCAGGACTTTTTTCCCATTTTATGGGTGAATTCAAGTTCAAGCTCAAATTTACTCGGTACTCGAAATTCAGGTAACCTCACTTTGACCAAAAACACTTGGAAACAGCTGCGCGCGCATCATGTCGATGTTGCACCGACGTTTTGCCGACGTTGCACCGACGCTTTTCCGACGTTGTACCGACGCTTTTCCGGCGTTGTACCGACGTTTTGCCGATTTTGCACCGACGTTTTGCCGACGTTGCACCAACGTTTTGCCGATGTTGCACCGGCGCAACCTCGACTTATGAAGTCTTATTGTGGAAAGACGTATTTGCGAATTAGAGGAAGAAAAATGGATATGAAATTTTTATATCAGATTGTCATTTTAGTCATTCTGATTAGTTTCCAGTCTTCACAGACCAAAATTCTCCCAAAACAGGGTAAATAGGCTGATTTTTTAAAGAAAATAGGGGAATAATCTCTTTTACATAAAAATTATTGCGGGTGCGATATTGATTTCAATATGGAATGAATTTTCAACCAAATGGTTAGTTACACAACCAAAGAGATCAATTTTAAACTGAAATGATGAATCTTCAACCAAAAAAAATTTCAACTACAAAAGATCAATTATCAATCAAGAGTGGAAAAATTAAATTTTCATTTAACAAGATTAATTTTAAATTAAAAAAGAAAATGAATTTTCAATAAAATTGCTAATTTTCAACCAAACAGTTACCGGTTATTAAAAACTATTAAAATATCACAAATTAAAATAATTTTGAAGAACCTTTTGAAAGAATTAATATCATTCAGCAAAGAAATTTCTTTTAAAGAATTTTTGAAATTTTATTTTAATTTGTAATATTGTAATAGTTTGTAACATCCGGTAACTATTTGGTTAAAATCAACTTTTTTTAAATTAAAATCTATTTTGATTGAAAATTCAACTATGTACTCTGGTGAAAATTCGTTTTTTTTTGTTGTTGAAATATAATCGTTTCAACTCAAAATATAACTATTCTATTTTTGGTGAAAAATTTATATTTTTTTAAATTCATTCATTTGGTTGTAAATTAACTTTTTTGTTAAGTAGTCAAATTTTTTGTAGCAAATTCGTCTTTTTGGTTCGGAAATTCAACAATCTGGTAGAAAATTAAACTGTTGGTTTTAAATTCCTATTTTTGTGAAAAATTCAACTATTTTGGTAGAAAAATAAACTATTTGGTTAAAAGTTGAACTACATTGTTAAATTTTTTATTTGTGAGATTCAACTCTTTGACTCAAACTAAATTTGTTTTCTAAAAATTCAATTATTCCATTCTTTGTTCAAAATTGAACTTTTAAATTGAAAATTCAGCTATTTAGTTGAAAATTCAATTACTTTGTTTAAAATTTAATTATTTTGTTGAAAATTAAACTATTTTAATAGTAATATTTTTTCGCAAATTCATCTTTTATATTAGAAAAGACATCTTTCTAAGTTGAAAATTAAACTTTCCGGATTAAAAAATTAAACTCTCTTCTAAGATATTCGTTTCTTTTACTTTTAAATTCAACTGTTTTTGATTGGATTATAAACGCTTTTGTTGAAAATTCAACTATTTGTTAAAAATTGATCCTTTTGGATTGAAAATTCATCTTTCTGTGTTCAAAATGAACTTTTCTGTTGGAAATTCATCTGCTTCTAAAAAAATCATCTTTTTAGTTTTTAAATTTTAGTATTTGTTTGAAATTTCACCTTTGTAGGTTGAAGATTCGGCTATTTGGTTAAAAATTAATTTTTCTTTTTTTTCTAAAAATTCCTGTATTTTCTTAAAAATAAATCTTGTGGTAGAAAATTATTCTTTTTAGTTGAAATTTCATCTTTGTAAGTTGAAAATTCGGCTATTTGGTAGAAAATTAATATTTTGTTGTTAAAAATTCAACTATTTTGTTGAAAATTTAATTATTTTGTTGAAAATTCAACTATTTTGTAGAAACTTCGTATTTTTGGATTAAAAATTCAACGATTTCTTTGAAAATTTAATTATTTTGCCAAAGAATGAACTGTTTTCGGCTATTTGGTTAAAAATTCATTTTTTTATTTTTTTTTTAATTTGCCTATTTTGTTTAAAATTTAATTATTTTGTTGAAAATTCAACTGTTTTGTAGAAAATTTTTATTTTTGGCTTAAAAATTCAACAATTTTTTTGAACATTTACTTTTTTAGTAGAAAATTCAACTATTTGGATAAAGGTTCCTGTATTTTGTTAAAAATTAAACTTTTGGTAGAAAATTATTCTTTTTGGTTGAAATTACACCTTTGTATGTTGAAAATTCGGCTATTTGGTTAAAAATTCTTTTTTTTTTTGTTACAAATTTAATTGTTTTGTTTGAAAATTTAATTATTTTGCTCTTGATCAACTATTTTGTAGAAAGTTCGTATTTCTGGCTCAAAAATTGAACAATTTGTTTGAAAATTTATCTTTTTTAGTAGAAAATTTAACTATTCGGTTAAAAGTTCATGTATTTTGTTAAAAAATAATCTTTTGGTAGAAAATTATTCTTTTTGGTTGAAATTTCACCTTTGTAGGTTGAAAATTCGGCTATTTTGTTAAAAATTAATTTTTTTTCAAATAACTATTTTGTTTAAAATTTAATTATTTCGTTGAAAATTCAACTGTTTTGTAGAAAGTTCGTATTTTTGGCTTGAAAATTCAACAATTTAAAAAAAAATATACTTTTTGGTTGAAATTTCATCTTCGTAGGTTTAAAATTCGGCTATTTGATTGAAAATTCATTTTTTTTTGTTAAAATTCAACAATTTTGTTTAAAATTTAATTATTTTGTTGAAAATACAACTGTTTCGTAGAAAATTCGTATTTTTGGCTTAAAAATTCAACGATTTGTTTGGAAAATTTCATTATTTTGCTGAAGAATCAACTGTTTTGTAGAAACTTCGTATTTTTGGCTTGAAAATTGAACAATTTGTGTAAAAGTTTATCTTTTTTAGTAGAAAATTCAACTATTTGCTTAAACGTTCATGTATTTTGTTGAAAAATAATCTTTTGGTAGAAAATTAATCTTTTTAGTGAAAATTTCATCTTTTTAGGTTGAAAATTTAGCTAATTGGTAAAAAATTCAACTATTCTGTTGAAACTTTAATTATTTTGTTGAAAATTAAACTATTTTGTTAAAAATTAATTTTTTGTAATGAAGATTCACTATTTTAGTTGAAAATTCATCTCTTTAGTTGAATATTCGTTATTTTTTGATTGAAAAATAATTTTTTAACAGAAAATGGAACTATTTCAATTCTGACCAATAATGCATCTTTTCGTATTTGAAAATTCAACTATTTGGTGAAAATTTCACGTATTTCGTTAAAAATTAATCTTTTGGTAGAAAATTATTTTTTTCGGTTGAAATTTCATCTTTGTAGGTTGAAAACTCGGCTATTTGGTAGAAAATTCATTTTTTTGGTTGTTAAAAATTTAATTATTTTGTTTAAAATTTAATTATTTAGTTGAAAATTCAACTGCTTTGTAAAAAATTCGTCTTTTTGGCTTGAAAATTCCACAATTTTTAAAAAAATTTAATAATTTTGTTGAAGAATAAACAGTTTTGTAGAAAATTCGTATTTTTGGCTTGAAAATTGAACAATTTGTTTGAAAATTTATCTTTTTTAGTAGAAAATTCAACTATTTCGTTCAAAGTTCATGTATTTTGTTGGAATTAATCTTTTGGGAGAAATCTATACTTTTTGGCTGAAATTTCATCGTTGTAGGTTGAAAATTCGGCTATTTGGTAAATAAATCCAACTATTTTCTTTAAAATTTAATTATTTTGTTGAAAATTCAACTGTTTTCTAGAAAACTTGTATTTTTGGCTTGAAAATTCATCGATTTGTTTGAAAATTTAATTATTTTGTTGAAGAATCAAATTGTTTTGGTTAGAAATTTAGCTATTTTGTTGAAAATTTAATTATTTTGTTAAAAATGTAACTGTTTTGTAAAAAATTCGTATTTTTCACTTAAGGATTCAAAAATTTATTCGAAAATTGATCTTTTTTTATAAAATTCAGCTATTTCTTGAAAACTCTGCTAGTTGATTAAAAATTCAACTATTTTATTGCAAAATTAATTACTTTGTTAGAATTTAACTGATTTCGTTAAAAAGTCTTTTTTTTTGTTGAAAATTCAAATAGTTGTTTCTTAATGCAACAGTTTAATAAAAAATTATTTTTGTTGTCGTTGAAAATTCATTTTTCCTGGCTGAAAATAAACCTTATTTTTGGGAATGCAACTATTCGCGTTGAAAATTAAACTGTCGTCTGAAAATTCGTCCTTTTGGCTTGAAAATTCAACTATTTGGTTGAAAATGCAACTACTATCATTTGTTTGTGTCGATAATATTGGTCTTTACTGTATCGACACGGATTTAAATTTTATTTTTTGATCAGAGAAGTGTCACGTGTTAGAAAAATGAGTTGAGTATATTTTCTCACGCTGAAAAATGAGAAGAGTATGTCTCCTCACGCAGAAAAATAAGAAGAGTATGACTCATCACGAAGAAAAATGAAATGAGTATGACCTCTCACGCAGAAAAATGAGAAGAGTATGTCTCCTCACGCATGGAAATGAAAAGAGTATGTCTCCTCATGCAGAAAAATGAGAAGAGTATGGCTCCTTACTTAACAAAATGAGAAGAGTATGTCTCCTCACGCAGAAAAATAAAAAGAGTATAACTCCTCACGCAGAAAAATGAGATGAGTATGGCCTCTCACGCAGAAAAAAGAGAAGAGTATGGCCCCTCACGTAGAAAAAAGAGAAGAGTATGTCTCGCCAGGCAGAAAAATGAGAAGAGTATGTCTCCTCATATGAAAATATGAGAAGAGTATGAACCCTCACGCAGGAAAATAAGAGGAGTAATGTGTTTGTGCCGATAGCGTGTGCGACTCTCAAGCCTAGCAGATTCTCTAATTAAAATAGAAGAAGAGGAGGAATCAGGTTGCGGTGAGAGGAGGGAGAGAGTCTTTCCTAATCCTAGTCATCTCCAGAGCCAGATGGAGATCAGGAGGGAACAGGATGGAATCATGTCGACAGCATGAGGATGGCGCGGCGATCGCGCAGCGCAAGGCCTCGTCAAGGTCGTACGTTGAGCCCGAGCCTGTAGGAGGTGCTGACTTTGCCACCATCTCGCGGTTCTTGCACCGTCACCACCACCCCAACCGACAACAACAACCTCGCATCCGTGAAGAGTGAACACCGAGCATTGACTTCGTGACTCATTTGCGGCCGAGGAAACTGCTACCAAGACCCGCTCCCCAGAAATCTTGATCCAGGAGATCAGAGATGACAAGGTACGATGACTGAAGCTAACTCAAGGAGATTATTGTCACTTTGATCACTTTGGTGACAACACAGGCCACAGATGGTCATTAGAGTGGTCCTCTTTTCCTTTTCTTTTTGGTCTCGTTTACCCCCAATCGTGATTCTGGTTTCGAATTTCCAGAAATAGAAATAGAAATATAAAAAATATATAAAATAGAAAATAGAAATAGCTACCAAGACCCGCTCCCCAGCTAAAGGAGATTATTGTCACTTGGATCACTTTGGTGACAACACAGGCCACAGATGGTCATTAGAGTGGTCCTTTTTTCCTTTTCTTTTTGGACTCATTTACCCCCACTCCTGATTTTGGTTTCGAATTTCCAGAAATAGAATGTCTTTCAAACATTTTTTGCTGCCCCCCCCCCCAACCCCAGAAACCGAAATTTATTAAATTTTTCAAAAAAATAGTTTAATTTTCAACCAAAAAAGACGAGTTTTCAACAGCGAAAAAAATTGATTTTCAAACGGGGAGTTGCACTGACAATCAAATAATTTAATTTTCAAATTGGTAACAAAGTAGTTGAACTTTCAACCAAATACTGAAATTTTGAAACCAAAAAGACGAATTTTTTAGAGGCAGTTCAAGTTCCAACAAAAAGTTCATTTTTGACCAAGAAAGATGAATTTTCAACCTTGAATGATAAATTTTATCCCGTAAATGATTTAAATCCGGAATGTTGAATTTTCAACAAAATAATTAAAGTTTAAACAAACTAATTGAATTTTTAACTAAATAACTGAATTTTCAAATTAAAAAGTTTCATTTTTAAGGAAAAATGGAATAATTGAATTTTTAGATAAAAAAAATACATGAACTTTTAACCAAATAGTTGAATTTTCTACTAAAAAAGATAAAATTTTAAACAAATTGTTCAATTTTCAAGCCAAAAATATGAACTTTCTACAAAACAGTTGATTCTTCAGCAACATAATTAAATTTTCAAACAAACCGTTGAATTTTTAAGCCAAAAATAACAATTTTCTGCAAAAAAATTGAATTTTTAACAAAATAATTAAATTTTAAACAAAATAGTTACATTTTTAATCAAAAAAATGAATTTACAACCAAATAGCCGAATTTTCAACCTACAAAAATGAAATTTCAACCAAAAAGAATAATTTTCTAGCAACAGATTAATTTTCAACAAAATACGTGAAATTTTAACAAAATAGTTGAATTTTCTACTAAAAGAGATGCATTTTCGAAGAAATTGTTCAATTTTCAAGATAAAAATACGAATTTTGTACAAAACAGTTGATTTTTCAACAAAATTATTAAATTGTTTTAAAAATTGTTGAATTTCCAAGGCAAAAATACGAATTTTCTACAAAACAGTTGATTCTTTAACAAAATAATTAAATTTTCAACAAGAAAGTAACATTTTCGTCAAATAGTAGAATTTTCAAATACAAAAAGATACATTATTATTCAAAAATGAAATTTTCAGTTAAACATTATTTTTCAATCGAAAAATAATGAATATTCAACTAAAGAGATGAATTTTCAACTAAAATAGTGAATTTTGATTGAAAAAAAAAAATTTTTAACAAAATAATTAAACTTTCAACAAAATAGTTGAATTTTTTACCAAATAGCTGAATTTTCAACATAAAAAGATGAAATTTCCATCAAAAAGATTAATTTTCTACCAAAAGATTATTTTTCAACAAAATACATGAACTTTTAAGCAAATAGTTGAATTTTCTACTAAAAAAGATAAACTTTTACACAAATTGTTCAATTTTCAAGCCAAACATCCGAACTTTCTACAAAACAGTTGATTCTTCAGCAAAATAATGAAGTTTTTAAACAAATTGTTGAATTTTCAAGCCAAAAATACGATTTTTCTACGAAACAGTTGTATTTTCAACAAAATAATTAAATTTTAAACAAAATTGTTGAATTTTAACCAAAAAAAATGAATTTTCAACCAAATAGCCGAATTTTCAACCTAGGAAGATGAAATTTCAACCAAAAAGTATATTTTTTTAAAAATTGTTGAATTTTCAAGCCAAAAATACGAACTTTCTACAAAACAGTTGAATTTTCAACGGAATAATTAAATTTTAAAGAAAATAGTTATTTAAAAAAAAATTAATTTTCAACCAAATAGCCGAGTTTTCAACCTACAAAGATAAAATTTCAACCAAAAAGATTAATTTTCTACCAAAAGATTAATTTTCAACAAAATAATGAACTTTTAACCAAACAGTTTAATTTTCTACTGAAAAAGATAAATTAAAAAAAAATTGTTCAATTTTTAAGCCAAAAATACGAATTTCCCACAAAACAGTTGAATTTTTAACCCAAAAGATTAATTTTCAACCTACAAAGATGAAATTTCAACCAAAAAGATTAATTTTCATCAAAATAAATGACCTTTTACCGAAATAATTGAATTTTGTACCAAAAAAGATAAATTTTGTAACAAATTCTTCAATTTTCAAGCCAAAAACACGAATTTTCTGCAAAACAGTTGATTCTTCAACAAAATTATTAAATTTTCAACAAAAAAGTAACATTTTCACCAAACAGTTGAATTTTCAAATACAAAAAGATAAATTTATTGATTAGAAATGAAATAGTTTCATTTTCAGTTTAAAAATTATTTTTCAACCAAATAATAACGAATATTCAACTAAAGAGATTAATTTTCAACTAAAATAGTGAATCTTCGTTAAAAAGATACATTTTTAACAAAAGAGTTGAACTTTCTACCAAGTAGTTGAATTTTCGATAAAAAAAGATAAACTTTTAATTCAGAAGGACGAATTTTCCACAAAACAGTTGAATTTTCAACAAAATAATTCAAATTTCAACAAAATAGTTGCATTTTTGACCAAATAGCTGAATTTTCCACCAAGTATGGAATGGATCAATTTTCAGTTTAAAAAATTAAGTTAAAAAAAAAGAATTATCAGCTAGTTCAATTCGACCGAAAAAGAAGAATTTTTAACAAAATAGTTGAATCCTCAACCAAATAGATAAATTTTCAACAAAGAGGATTAATTTTCTGCCCAAATAGACGAATTTTCAACCAAACAGTTAATTTTTTAAGCTGAAAAGTCGAATGGTTTAGAAAACAGTTAATTTTTAAACCGGAAAAGAAGAATTAAAAAAATTAAAGTAAATTAGTTAGTTTTCAAGAAATTTTCACCTTTATTAGTCATTATTTTAGATGATCTACGCTGATACGGTTTTGGTTTAAACGACCAACGCCAGAACGGTTTTGGGTTCGACGACCAACGCCAGAACAGTTTTGGTTTGGACGACCAACGCTAGAACGGTTTTGAATTGGACGACCCACGCCAGAACGGTTTGGGTGTGGACGACCAACGCCAGAACGGTTTGGGTGTGGACGACCAACGCCAGAACGGTTTTGGTATCGACGACCTACGCCAGAACGGTTTTGGTATCGACGACCTACGCCAGAACGATTTTGGTGTAGAAGACCAATGCCAAAATGTTTATTTTAGATGAACTGTGCCAGAATGGTTTTTGTTTAGACGACTAATGTTAGAACGGTTTTGGTTTCGACGACGAACGCCAAAACGATTTTGGTTTCGACGAACAACGCCAGAACGGTTTTGCTTTGGACGACCAACGCCAGAACGCTTTTGGTTCAGACGACCAACGCCAGAACGATTTTGGTGTAGAAGACCAATGCCAAATTGTTTATTTTAGACGAACTGTGCCAGAATGGTTTTAGTCCAGACAACCAACGTCAGAACGGTTTTGGTTTCGACGACCAACGCCAGAACAGTTTTGGTTTCGACGACCAACGCCAGCACGATTTTGGTTTCGACGACCAACGCCAGAACGGTTTTCGTTTCGACGACCAATGCCGGAACGCTTTTGGTTTCGACGACCAACGCCAAAGTGGTTCTCTTAGATGACCTGTGCCAGAATGGTTTTACTTTAGACCAGGGGTCTCCACAATCTACAGGTGCGGCGTGACTCAGTATTGCCAGACTTTTTTCAAGATCCACCATTGTTTTTGGAAGGCAAACTAACAAAAAATGTTTGACCCCTCAGAAAAAAATCCTAGTTAGAAGGGCTCGGTTCTGAAATTTGAACGTGGTGGAGCCTTTTTTTAAGGCTTCGAAGCAGCTCGAATCAGGTAAAGGATTTAGACAGTTTTGTGTCAGAGCAGAGTAGATCCGACCTATTGGCCTGGGATTTCCAGTAGATACAGGATCTACGTTTGGAGATCCCTGCTTTCGAAGACCAAGGTCACAACGGTTTTGATTCAGACGACCAACGCCAGAACGTTTTTGGTTTAGACGACCAAATGAGTGATTGGTTTAGAAGATCAAAGCCAGAACAGTTTTAATTTAGACGACCAAATGAGTGATTAGTTTAGACGACCAACACGAGAGTGGTCGTTGTAGACATACTCTCCAAGAGCAGTTCTTTTAACATGGATGTATCGTAATATTCCTCCTTCAGATCCCCGACATTGTAACAAGTGCTTACAAAATACTTGCACTTCTCTTCTCGATATTGCTGGCCAAGCTCCAAGTATTTACGGGGTCGCTACTGAATAATCCATCGTGTTGAACCAAGAGAGGAGTCTATTTTGCAGGCAACAGACAGGCAATCTGCATGTTAATAACCCACCGTCCATTCTCACATTCTGCCTGACACTAGCCCTTCCCACGAAAAATTGCACTTCTCGAGTAGCGAGCATCCTGCTTTGACTCCTGGAAATAAAATCAAACAAATAAGGCGGATCAAAGGTTCAAATTCAGCCCGAGGTCCTCATAAAATAAAGCAATACCCTCCTCCACAGGAAAATCAAAAGTTTTCTCTCGTCAAAGGCAATAGAAGAGGCAAGGATCCATCCCCTCGGATGTATAAAACATTGCTAGATGGGTGGAATGTTTCATTAATGTCTCAGGTTCCAGAGGAGATCAAGTCCTTATGGCAGGCATTTATAGTTATTATCCGCTTCTTCACAGGAAGTTATATTTTAACGGTCGTAAAGACACGGCGCTATTTGCCTCTAGGCAGGTAAGCTTTCATGCAAATACAAAAGCAAGATTCGTGCGGCTTTTCTGAACAAGTGTCACTACAGGACGGTTGACGTCGACGGCAAGGACGATGATGATCATCATGCGGGAAGAGCTGGATAAATTTATGGAGCAATTTTCCTCAACAAGGGATTTTTATCAAGATCCTTGATTGTCGGGACTCAGGTGAAAGTCCGCGGATCATTAGGATTGCATCATCCCAGGGATGCGGGATCTTGAAATTCAAGATTAAAAATAATCTTCTCCAAGGGAATTAGCCAAAAAGTGGACATGAATCACTCCCTACCAGAAAGCGATTCATCATTTGGTCTTGGGAGGCAAAAAATAATCTCTCAATGTCCAGGCAAAGAGGATAAGGAAGGTTTACGAGCAGTAGGATTTCCGCTCTTCCTGGGAGGGCTGCTGCGAGATTGCCGATTCTCATAAAGTATCATTAGGCATCTAGGATCTAGGATGATACGACCTACCGCCAGGATTGTAATCGCTCTGGCATGACTTAAATCAACGATTGGTACTTACTAATGATACAAAGAAGGCGAATTTATGCCTTCCAGGCGATATGATGTTAATTGTTTTGGAAAATATCCCTTCAAACGTGTTGGAAAAAAGGGAAACCTCAGACCGGCTGGAAGATTATGCAAGTTTACTCAGGTGCTTGTAAATTACACATTTCCATAACTTATGATTGTCCATAAACTATGCAAAATTTTCATGTGACAGTCTGCTATTAACTTGACGCTGTTAGCGACCATTCGGTGAAATTTGCATGATATATTCATCTTTCAGTTGATAACTATCAATTCTTTATTATGGGATTACAATTATTTATGAAGATTGATAATAAGAGTTGCGTCTCTCAAAGTTAGAGACTTCAATGTCCAAAATGATTTCAAATAGGGGAAACGGGGTGTTTTTTCACGAAAGTAGGGGAATTATTGGGAGAACAATTCTTTTAAATAAAAATGAGATAAAAATTGAACCAAAAATATGATTTTTTAATCAAATTGCTAACAAAATAGTTGAATTTTCTACCTGAAGATGAATTTTTAACCAAATAGTTGAATTTTCAAGTCAAAAAGACAAATATTTAACAAAACAGTCAAATTTTCGTGCAAACAAGATGGATTTTAAACAAAACAAAAAAACGGCTTTTCAACAAAATAGTTCAATTTTCAGCCAAAAAGATTAATTGAAAAAAAGCCGAATTTTTTAAAAAATAGTCGGGTTTTTTTTAAAAAAGATCAAATTTCTACTAAAATAGATAAATTTTCAACCCAAAAGAGATTTCTTTTCAAATAGTTGAATTGTTCAACCAAGAAAAATTTTTCAGTGAGAGAAAACAAAAACTGTTGAATTTTCAAGTCAAAAAATGAAAATTCGTTACAAAGAACTTGAATTATTAACCCGGAAATTTGAATTTTCAATCAAAAAGTTAATTTTTAACCAAGTAGTTGAATTTGCAACGAAAAACGATAAATTTTCAACAAAAAAATGACGAATTTTCAATAAAAGACATGAATTTTCAAATGAAAAATAAATAAAATCGATCATTTTTCGACAAAAAATGAAATAGTTTAATTTACAATTTAGACAATTAAAATTCAACAACAAAATTAATTTTCAACAAACTTTTTAAATCTTCAACGAATAAAATTAATTTTTAACAATGTAGTGCAACATTCAACCAGGATTGAATTTTCAACCACAAAAGGTAAATTCTCTACGAATAATTTTATTGTTGAATTTTCCACTAAAAACGATAAATTTTTCAACCAAAATTAGAATAGTTAAATTTTCCGTTAAGAAAATTAGTTTTGAATATAAAAAGACGAATTTTCAATAAAATAGTTGAAAAATTCAACTGTTTTACAGTTTTAGGAAATTCATCATTTTAGTTGCTAATTTCTTTTTTTTTTGTAAACAATTATTTTTTTACTGACAATAACTTAATTTTTCTATTTTTTGTTAAAGATCTATTTTTTTATATTAAATTTTATATTTTTTGGTTGAAAGATCAACTATTAGATTTTTTGTTGAAAATTTATATTTCTAGATTGAAAATTCAACTTTTTGGTTAAATATTCAACTTTCTGGTTAAAAATTCAACTATTTTGTTGAAAATTAAATTTTTTCATGAAAATTCAACTTTACGGGTTGAAAATTCAACTTACTTCTAAAAAAATTGTTTTTTCGACTTCAAAGTTCAACTTTTTGTTTTTAAATGCACCTGTTTGGTTAAAAATTAATTTTTTGTTGTTAAAAATTGATTTTTTGTTGTTGAAAATAAAAATTTTGTTGTTCAAAATTCGAGCGTCTTCTAAAAATTGAAAATGTAAATATTTATTTAAAACGTCATCTTCTTCAGGAGAAAATTCAACTATTTTTTATAGAAAATTAACTTTTTTGGTTGAAAAATAAACTTTTTTCTTTAATTCATCTTTTTGGATCAAAAATGTATCTTTTTCAGTAGAAACTTCTTGTTTTTTTTTTGTTTTTGAAAATATTGAAAATTTATATTTTTTGGTTGAAAATTTAACTTCTTAGTTGAAGGTTGAACAACTTCGTTTAAAAAAATCTTTTTTTTTTTGATGATCCATCATTTTAGTTGAAAATTCATCTCTTTGATTGAGAATTTTTTTCATTTTTTTAGATTAAAAATTCATTTTTAACTGAAAATTTAATTATTCTAGTTGAAGATTCATTATTTAAGTTGAAGATTCATTTCTTTGGTTGAAAATTATTTTTTTTTTAATTTTGAAATTAATTTTTTTAATTGAAAATGTAACTCAATTATTGGTTGAAAATTGATCATTTTTTTAGTTGAAAATTCGTCCTTTTTGGTAAAAAAAACTTCTTGGTTTCGAAAATTAATTCTTTTAATTGAAAATTTAACTTTTCCATTTTTTTTTTAAATTTATCTTTTTTAGTGAAAAATGCAACTATGAAAATTGGACTATTTTGTTGAAAATTCGTTTGTCTTAAATTAATTTTTTTGACTGAAAAGTTAACTTTCGAATTTTTATTGAAAACTTATCTTTGTTAGTAAAAAATTTAACTCACTGTTTGAAAATTCACTTAATTCGGTTGAAATCCATTTTTTTTTAAATAATTTCTTCAACTGAAAATTTAACTATTCCAGTTAAAAATTCATCATTTAAGTTGAAAATTTTTTTTTTTTTTTTAATTTCAAATTACCTTTGTTTCCCTAAAATTAAAATGTTCAATTATTGGTTGAAAATTGATATTTTTTTTTGTCAAAAAATTATATTTTTAGTTGAAAATCCATTTCTTTACTGGAAAATTAAATAATTTCGTTGAAAATTCGTCTTTTTGGTAGAAAATTAATATTTTTGGGCTGAAAATTCATCTTTCTTATAGAAACTGTATTTTTTTGGTTGAAAATGTTGTCTTTTTCTGTTTAAAGTTGAACTACTTTGTGAAAATTCAATTTTTGGTTGCAAATCCATAATTTTAGATCAAAATGCATCTCTCTGAAAATTTTACTATTTTATTGAAACATCGTTTTTCCTTGAAAATTAATTTTTTTTTTACTGAAAATTTAAGTTTTGCAGTTTTGGTTGAAAATTGATCTTTTTTAGTTGAAAATTTATCTCTTTGGTTGAAAATTGGACTATTTTGTTGGAAATTCTTTTTTTAACTCATTTTTTTCTCTGAGAAGTTAAATTTTTCATTTTTTATTGAAAATTTATATTTTTTAGTTAAACATTCAACAATTGTTTGAAAATTCATTCATTTTGTTAAAAATTATTCCTTTTTGGTAGAAAATAACCCTTCGTGGTTAAAATATCAAGTATTAAATTCCTGGTTTATTATTCAACTTTTTGGTTAAAAATTTATTGAATTTTTAGATAGAAATTTTTCTTTTTGGGGTAAAAGTCAAATTACTTTGTTAAAATTTTTTTCTTTCGTCGCAGATTCATCATTTTAGTTAAAAAAAAAAATTTCACTAAAAAGTTAACTTTTCTATTTTTTATTCAAAATTTATCTTTTTTAGTTAAACATTCAACAATAAATTGAAAAAATGATTTATTTCGCTGAAAATTCACCTCTTTGGTTGAAAATTTGACTCTTTTCTAGAAAATTCATCTACTAGAATAAAATTCTCCTCTTTGAATATTAATGATCAGGGAAAATGAAAAATTGTCCCGGCAAAAATGGCAAAAGTCCCGGAATTTCGAAAAAGGAATCTTTTCTGCCATCCTGATTTAGGCCCAAAAAAAAAACAAGAAAAAAGGGTAAGTTTTTTGAAAGCAGAGGAAAAAAAAGAGGAATTCTTGAGGAAAGGAGGCAAAAGGGGAAAGAGTGTGAAATCTTAGGGGAAAAATCCGGGTTTTTTGAGCTATCTGGATGCACCTGAATTTCTGCTGACAGGACTGTTTGCTCGGGACTGCTGTTCGTTCACCCGAACGACCTTCGCAAGGTCACAGGCAGAGTAAAAACGGGAACCAGGATGGTGGGGGGGGGGAGGTACCATGAGGCGAAGATACCACGAGGCGAAGGAAGAGAGTCTAATCAACGCCTGGCGTCATGCTTGGCAGAACACTCTTTCTGCTAGGAGAGGATGGAGGGGGAGTAAGACGAATTAAGTGCAGCGGAAGGAGAAAAGGAGAAAAGCAGGAATGCCAGAAGGGCGGGGTAATAAAAACAGGATTAGCTGCAGTAAATATCTAGTCAAGTGCTCCGAAGTAGTCTATTTTCCAGCCAAACTCGGAATATTTGGTCAGGGGAGTGGAAAATTGCGAAAAAACAAAAACTACCGAGAGCAGCCGGTTTAACGAGATGCAGGAAGAGGCCAACACTTGCACGTTTTTATCGAGAAAGATTCAAAACGAAAAAGTAGTCTATTACTGAGCCAAACTTGGAATATTTGGTCAGGGGAGTGGAAAATTGCGAAAAAACAAAAACTACCGAGCGCAGCCAGCTTTTTTTTTAATTCAAATTTATTTAAATTTTTTCATTTCAATTAAATTTTTTAATTATAAAATTGAACAGTTCTAAAATATCTGGATCGCAAAAAATTGCCGGCCATTTCCGGGTTTCCTGGTCCAAGACTCCAACGGCCACCCTGATTTGCGAGGTTAGTTATTTTTTTTTTTAAATTGTTTTTAACATCTCAGTTTGTAAAGCACACGATTTTTATTTCATTTCAAATCAGTACTTTAAAGTTATTTTTTTCAGTTTTTAAATTATTAAAAATATGTTTTTATTTATGACATTGTAAAAAAACACCGGAAGTTTTATCTATTTTCCTAACGTAGCTTTTTTTATTTAAAAATATATTTTCTTTCCTTGCATAATGTTATTCAAAAGAATTCATAAAACCGGAAGTTTTTTTTTTAATTTTCCATTTACTTTAAACGTGTTTCAGTTTTTTTTTATCTCATAATGGACAATCTCCTCTATTACATTAGGAACACCGCTCCCTGAACTTTTACACCTTTACACAGGAAAACTTTTTGCCCCCGCAATTATCCACGATGCGTGCAATCGTGTCGTGCAATGTGCAAAGTTAAAAATAACACCTGTCGAGATATTTATAGCAAACCACGCGAATAGTCCGATACAGGTAAAGTAAAAGAAGAAGAGGGAGCGGTGGTAAAGGACGGAGAAGAGGTGGTGGAAAGGAGGTGAAGGAGAGGAGGTGAAGGAGAGGAGGTGATGAAGAGGAAGTGGAGGAGAGAAGACGAAGGGAGCGGTGGTGGTGGGAGCGGGGTTGGAGGAGGGGAGCGGGCAGCAGTAGTAGCGCATGTCGGGCAGAGCGAGTAGGATCAAAAGGATCGTGGGAAGGGGCAAGTTCAGGGAAGCGGAGTGGGGAGCGGTCTAGTGTATTTTAGACGAGCGGTATGGAGCGGTACGGGTGCATTGCGCCCAGAGTCAAGTGGCCTTGACGCTAGGAGCCCGGAGAGGGCAAGGACGACCGCCCAAGGGATTTTTCCTTTTTCCGATATGCTCGAGTGCTACCGCAGCGTCAGAAACTAGCAACAACAACAACAAGACCGCGCCCACCTATCTACGATACAAGTTTTGCCGGAAATTCGATGCAAAATTGTCCAGATTCCTTTTATTGGCCTTAGGGTCTGGAATTTTTTTAGAACAATGCCAGGTCAGGGAAAAATGGAAATCAGGGAATTTTATTGGTCAGGAAAAGTCAGGAATTTCAAAAGAAAATGGCAGAAGACAGGGAATATCTGGAAGTCACTTTTTTCAATAATAATTCAGGGTATTTTAAAAGATTCCAGGGAATTTTTAATAGATTTCAATAGTTATAAGGGATTTCAAAGGATTTTAAAAGATTTTAAATGAATTGAAATACTTTAGGGTATTTTAACAGATTCCAAGTAATTTTTATATAATTGAAATATTTTAGGGTATTTTAAAATATTCCAATGAATTTTTAATTTTAATAGACTTTAATAACTTTAAAAGATTTTCAAGGATTTTAAAGGATTAAAGATGTTTTTCAAGATTCCAAGGAATTTTTAATGGCTATCAATAATTTGAACATTTCTGAGGGTTTTTAAGATTTTAGGGTATTTTTAAAAATTTCATGGAATTTTGAAGAGCTTTAATAATTTTCAAAGGATTTCAAAAGATTTTTTAGGAGTTGAAATATTTGAGGGTATTTTAAAAGATTCCAAGGAATTTTTATTAGATTTCAATAATTTTGATTCCAAAGTATGTTAAAGGTTCTATGATATTTTCCAAGATTCCAAGGAATTTTTAATTGATTTCAACAATTTTAAGGTATTTCCAAGGATTTTAAAGATTTTAGGGTATTTTTAAAAATTCCATGGAATTTTAAGATCTTTAATAATTTTCAAAGGATTTCAAAATATTTTTAAGGAGTTGAAATATTTGAGGGTATTTTAAAAGATTCCAAGGAATTTTTAATAGATATCAATAATTTTGATTCCAAATTATTTTAAAGGTTCTAAGATATTTTCAAAGATTCCAAGGAATTTTGAATTGATTTCAATTACTATTTAAATGGATTTCAAAGGATTTTGAAGGTTTGAGGGTATTTTTGAAAATTCCATGGATTTTTAAGAGCTTTAATAATTTTAAAACTATTTCAAAAGATTTTTAAGGAGTTAAAATATTTTAGGGTATTTTAAAAGATTCCAAGGTATATTTCTCGATTTCAATAATTTTAAGGGATTCCACAAGATTTTAAAGGTTTCAAGATATTTTCAAAGATTCCAAAATTTTTTTATTGATTTCAACAATTTTAAGGGATTCCGAAGTATTTTCAAGATTTCAAGATATTTTTGAAGATTCCAAGGAATTTTGAAATTATTTCGATTATTTGAAAGGATTTCCAAGGATTTTAAAGAGTTTAGGGTATTTTCAAAAGTTCCATGGAATTTTTAAGAGCTTTAATAATTTTCAAAGGGTTTCAACAGATTTTTAAGGAGTTGAAGTATTTCAGGGTATTTTAAAAGATTCCAAGGCATTTTTAATATATTTCAATAATTTTAAGTGATTCCAAAAAATGTTTAAGAATTTTATGATATTTTTAAAAATTCGAAGGAATTCCGAATTGATTTCAATTACTATTTGAAGGGATTTCAAAATATTTTAAAGATTTTAGGGTATTTTTAAAAATTCCATTGAGTTTTAAGAGCTTTAATAATTTTCAAAGTATTTCAAAAGATTTTTAAGGAGTTGGAATATTTTAGGGTATTTTAAAAGATTCCAAGGAATATTCCTCGAAATCAATAATTTTAAGGTATTCAAAAAGGTTTTAAAGGCTTCAAGATTATTTAAAGGGATTTCAAAGGATTTTAAAGATTGAAGGGTATTTTTAAAAATTCCATTGAATTTAAAGATCTTTATTAATTTTCAAAGGATTTCAAACGATTTTTAAGGAGTTGAAATATTTTAGGGTATTTTAAAAGATTCCAAGGAATTTTTAATACATTTCCATAACTTTGATTCGAGAGTATTTTAAAGGTTCTAAGATATTTGCAAAGATTCCAAGGAATTTTGAAATGATTTCAATTACTATTTGAAGGAATTTTAAACGATTTTAAAGATTTTAGGGTATTTTTAACATTTCCATGGAATTTTCAAGAGCTTTGATAATTTTCAAAGGATTTCAAAATATTTTTAAGGAGTTGAAGTATTTTAGGGTATTTAAAAAGATTCCAAGGTATTTTTAATGGTTTTTAATGATTTCAAGGCATTCCAAAGTATTTTAATGATTCTAAGACATTTTTTAAGATTTCAAGGAATTTTGAATTGATTTTGATTATTTGAAGGGATTTTAAAGATTTTAGAGAATTTTTAAAAATTCTATTGAATTTTTAAGCGATTTAATAATTTTCAAAGGATTTCAAAAGAGTTTTAAGGAGTCGAAATATTTTAAGGTATTTTAAAAGATTCCAATGAATTTTCAATAAATTTGAATAATTTTAAGGGATTCCAAAATTTTTGAAGAATTTTAAAATATTTTTAAAAATTCCAAGGAATTTTGAATTTATTTCGATTATTTGAAGGGATTTCAAAATATTTAATAGGATTTAGGGTATTTTTAAAAATTCCATGTAATTTTAAGAGCTTTAATAATTTTCAAAGGATTTCAAAATATTTTTAAGGAGTTGAAATATTTTAGGGTATTTTAAAAGATTCAAAGGTATTTTTATTAGATTTCAATCATTTTAAGGGATTCCAAAGTATTTCAATAATTCTAAGATATTTTTAAAGATTCCCAGGAATTTTTAATTGATTTTAAGTATTTGAAGGAATTTTGAAGATTTTAGAGTATTTTTTAAAATTCCATGGAATTTTAAGAGCTTTAATAATTTTCAAAGGATTTTAAAATATTTTTAAGGAGTTGAAATATTTTAGGGTATTTTAAAATATTCCAAGGTATTTTGAATAGATTTCAATAATTGTGAAGGGTTCAAAAGTATTTGGATGATTCTGAGACATTTTTAAAGATTCCAAGGAATTTTGCATTGGTTTTGAATATTTGAAGGTATTTTAAAGATTTTCGAGTATTTTTTAAAATTCCATGGAATTTTTAAGAGCTTTAATAATTTCCAAAGGATTTCAAAAGATTTTTAAGGAGTTGAAATATTTTAGGGTATTTGTAATTTAAAAAGGTTCCAAGGATTTTTTTCTTGATTTCAATACTTTTAAGGAATTCCAAAAGGTTTTAAAGGTTCTAAGATACTTTCAAAGATTCCAAGGAATTTTGAATTTATTTCAATTACTATTTGAAGGGATTTCAAAGGATTTTTTAAAAGATTTTAGGGAATTTTTGATAATTTCATGGAATTTAAAAGAGTTTTAAAAAGTTATTTTGTCAATTAAAAATGATCAATTTGCAACTAAAATGATGAATTTTCATCCCGAATAGTTAAATTTCCAGTGAAAAAATTAATTTTCAACAAAAAGAAAAGGGATTTTCAACACAAGTAGTTAAATTTTCAAACAAAAAAGATTTTCATTTTAAATCAAAAACAGTTCAATCAAACCAAAACAGGCGAATTTTGAACAAAATAGTTTAATCTTCAACCAAAGCAGATTAATTTTCAATCAAGCAGTTGCGTTTTTAACCAATAAGGATGAATTTTCAACCAAGAAGATTAATTATCTACGAAAAAGAGGAATTTTCAGCAGAATAAATGAATTTCTAACCAAAAAATAAGAAATTTCACCAAAATACAAGAATTTTTAACCAAATAGTTTCATTTTTGCCAAAAAAGATGAAATTTTTACTAACCGAAACGAATTTTCTACAAACTAAATACATTTTTAACCCGAAAATATGGATTTTCAACAAAATACATGAATTTTCAAACAAGTACTTGCATTTTAAATAAAAAAAAGATCAATTTTCAACCAAATAGTTGAATTTTGAACTTAAAAAAAGATACATTATCAACCAAAAATGGAATAGATAACTATTTGGTGAAAATAAACTTTTTTCTTGAAAATTTATATTTTCGGGTTAAAAATTAAACTTTTTGTAGAAAACTCTTCTTTTTAGCTTAAAAATTCAAGAGTTTAGTTGAAATTTGGGTTCATCTTTTTTGGTTGAAAATTCAACTTTTTGTAAAAAATTCTTTTTGGCTACAAAATTCAATAATTTTGTTAAAATTTTGTTGCATCTTTTTTAGTTGAAAATAAAATGTTTGCTTAAAAATTCATCTTTTATTTGAAAATTTAACTAGTTGGCTGAAAATGAACTTTTTTGTTGAAAATTTATATTTCCGGGTTAAAAATTCAACTTTTAGTAGAAAACTCTTATTTTTTGGTTAAAAGTTAGAAAATTTAGTTGAAATTTGGTTCCGTCTCTTCTGGTTGAAAATTCAACTTTTGGTAGAAACTTCTTTTTGGTTAAAAAAAATTAAAAAATTGGTTACAATTTTTTTGCACCTTTTTTGTTTGAAAATGAACTGTTTGGTTGAAAATTCATCTTTTTGGTTGAAAATTCATCTTTTTGGTTGAAAATTCAACTTTTTGGTTTAAAATACAACTATTTATTTGAAAATTCAACTAGTTGGCTGAAAATGAACTTTTTTGTTGAAAATTTATATTTCCGGGTTAAAAATTCAACTTTTAGTAGAAAAC
>JAABKJ010005716.1:0-22725 GCA_011634705.1 Andricus grossulariae | reverse complement strand
GGTTAATTTTTTTTTTAAGTATCGTTATTTTAGTTAAAAATTAATTTATTTGCTTAAAAATTGAAAATTTGCTTGAAAATTCATGTATTTTGTTAAAAACGAACCTTTTTTGGTAGAAAATTAATCTTTTTTGCTTATAATTGATTTCTTCGGTTGAAACTTAGGGGTTTTAGTGAAAATTAATTTTTTAAACTGAAAATTTAACTATTACATTTTTTGTTGAAAATTTATCCTTTTTGATAGACATTTAATCTTCTTGGTTGAAACTTCATCTATTTGATTGAAAATTCAACTACTGGATTAAAAATTCATTTTTTTGTTGAAGATTCATCATTTTAGTCAAAAATTAATTCATTTGTTTAAGAATTTAACTATTTTGTTGAATTTCTTCGTTGTTGAAAATTAATTGTTTTGACTGAAAATATAGCTATTCCATTTTTGTTAGAAAATTTATATTTTTAGTTCGAAATTCACTCAATTTGTTGAAAACCCGTGTTTTTTGGGCTACAAATTCGATTATTTTGGTAGAAATTCATATTTTTGGTTTTTAAATTCAACTTTGTTTTGTCAAAAATTCGTCTTATTGGCTTGAAAACGCAATATTTTGGAAAACGTTTTTTTTTTCTCAATTGAATAAAAAATATTTTTGGTTAAAAGCTCAACTCTTTTGTTAAAAATTCCTCTTTTTGGTTTCAAAATTAGTCTCTTTTGGTTGAAGATTCAAATAATTTGTTCAAAATTCGTATTTTTTTGTTTAATTCAACTGTTTTTTATTGAAAGTTAAAATAGTTTTTGGTGGAAAAAAAAGAACTATTGCACTTTTTGTTGATTTTTTCTTATCAAATTGCCCAATCGGCAAAGCCTTAGATTTTTATTTCTTTTTGATAATAATTTATATTTAATTTATAAAGATACGAAATACTAACGTAGATAATATAAGTTATTATAAGGTATTATAAAACCGAAATTTCAAATTTGAAACTGAAGTTACCGATTCTTCAGAAATTTATATAGAATATAAACAAATTTATTTTGGTTTTGATTTTATTTTTTTAGTACAGAGTAATTTGAAAGCTAATTTGACTTTTGAATAAAAATTTAGATATTTTCTCATACAAACGTCTCTGAATTATATTTGAGAAGAAAAAAAATTCTGTAGTTTTAATTTCAATATAATCACAAAGGAAATATAAAGCTGATAATAATAAATCGATAATATTATAATAAAATTGAATATAAGTTTAAAATAAAATTTAATAGTATTAAATCGTCCGATTGAAAGTTTAAACATTTTAAATGATTTAATATTTTTTATATTACTTTGTTAATATTTAATATTAAATTATTGAATGTTGAAGCTTGAAATGAAAAAATTTTGATTATAATTTGTTTTAAACAATCTAGTCCTTCATTTTGAAAGTTTTCGTTTCAATCAAAAATTTCAATGATTATTTTCCACTTTTCATTCGTGAATACTAGGGTTCGTTTTCCAACTTTTTTTTTCTGATAAAATTTTATACATTTTTTGTATCGCACATGTTTTCTGTCCATTCCTTAAATTTAAGAAATAAAATTTTCCAATTTGCATAAAAATTGAGAAGACTGAAAAATCCAAAAAAATAAAATTCCGGACAGTTGAAAATTTTGAAATTAGATAATGTTTGAATCAAAAAAATTAAAAACATTATTTAATGTTAAATAAATAAATAAAAAAGTAATAAATCGGGAAGAATGAAAAATCCCGAAAAATAAAATTCCCGAGACTGTAAAATTCCCGAATTGAAAAATTCCCGAATAATAAAATTCCCGAATTGAAAAATTCTCGACTAAGAAAATTTCCGAATTATAAAATTCCTAAATTATAAAATTCCCAAATTATAAAATTCCCGAATAATAAAATTCCTGAATTAGGAAATTCCCGAATAATAAAATTTCCGAATATTAAAATTCCAAAATTGAAAAATTCTCGAGTAATAAAATTCCCGAATTATAAAATTCCTGAATTAAAAAATTCCCGAATGGGAAATTTCCGAATTATAAAATTCCTAAATTATAAAATTCCCGAATTATAAAATTCCCAAATTATAAAATTCCTGAATTAAAAAATTCCCGAATTGAAAAATTCTCGACTAATAAGATTTCCGAATGATAAAATTCCTAAATTCCTGAATTATAAAATTCCCGAATTATAAAATTCCCAAATTATTAATTGCCGAATAATAAAATTCCTGAATTGGGAAATTCCCGAATAATAAAATTCCCGAATATTAAAATTCCCGAATTGATAAATTCTCGACTAATAAGATTTCCGAATGATAAAATTCCTAAATTATAAAATTCCTGAATTATAAAATTCCCGAATTATAAAATTCCCGAATTATAAAATTCCTAAATTATAAATAGCCGAATAATAAAATTCCTGAATTTGGAAATTTCCGAATATTGAAATTCCAGAATTGAAAAATTCTCGACTAATAAAATTCCCGAATTATAAAATTCCCAAATTATAAAATTCCCAAATTATAAAATTCCCGAATAATAAAATTCCCGAATAATAAAATTCCCGAATATTAAAATTCCCGAATTGAAATATTCTCGACTAATAAAATTTCCGAATTATAAAATTCCCAAATTATAAAATTTTTGAATTACAAAGTTCCCGAATTATAAAATTCCCAAATTATAAAATTCCCGAATAATAAAATGCCTGAATTGGAAAATTCCCAAATAATAAAATTCCTGACGGAAAATTTTTTTTATCGCACATGTTTTCTGTCCATTCCTTAAATTTAAGAAATAAATTTTCCAATTTGCATAAAAATTGAGAAGACTGAAAAATCCAAAAAAATAAAATTCCCGAGACTAAAATTCCCGAATTGAAAAATTCCCGAATAATAAAATTCCCGAATTGAAAAATTCTCGAATAATAAAATTCCCGAATTGGAAAATTCCAGAATAAAAAAATTCCCGAATAATAAGATTCCCAAATTATAATATTCCCTAATAATAAAATTCCCGAATTGAAAAGATCCCGAATAATAAAATTCCTAAATTATGAAATTCCCGAATAATAAAATTCCTAAATTATGAAATTCCCGAATAATGAAATTCTCAAATTATAAAATTCCCGAAATGAAACATTCCCGAATAAGAAAATTCCTCAATAATAAAATTCCCGAACTGGAAAATTTCCGAATAATAAAATTACCGACACTGTAAAATTCTCGAACTGAAAAATTCTCGAATTGGAAAATTCCAGGATAATAAAATTCCCAAATTATGAAATTCCCGAATATTAAAATTCCCAAATTATAAAATTCCCTAATAATAAAATTCCCGAATTGGACAATTCCAGAATAATAAAATTCGAAAATTATGAAATTCCCGAATTGAAAAATTCCCGAATAATAAGATTCCCAAATTACAAAATCCCCTAATAATAAAATTCCCAAATTATGCAATTCTCCAATTATAAAATTCCCGAATTAAAACATTTCCGAATAAGAAAATTTCTTAATAATAAAATTCCCAAATTGGGAAATTTCCGAATGATAAAATTCCCGCCAGTTTGTAATATTATCGAATTTGAAAATTCCCGACAAAAAATTGACGAATTAAAAAATATCAAAACTAGAAAATTCCCCAATGTAAACAATTAAATTTTTTTAATAAATTTGATTTATTTATTTAAATAATAATAAAATATTTTTATATCGAAAAATAATTTTTTAATGTTCAAAGTTTCTAAAATTATTGTTTGAATTAAAAATAACTACAATTGAAAAAAACTTCATCCAGAAATATCTTTTTTTCAATTATTGTTATTTTAAAATAAAACAATAACTTTAAAAACTTGACATTAAAAATAATTTTTTTATATATAAAAATATTTGATTATTTAATTTTTAATAAATAAATTATATTTATAAACAAAAATATTTAATTGTTTAAATTCGGGAATTTTCTAGTTCGGATATTTTTTATAATTCGGCAATTTTCTGTAGGGAATTTTCAAATTTGGTAAATTATAAACTGTTCGGGAATTTTTCAATTCAGGAATTTTATTATTCGGGAATTTTAGAATTCAGGAATTTTCTGTTTCTCATTTTGTTTTCGGGAATTTTACAACATCTAGAATTTTATTTTTCAGGATTTTTCAACCGTCCCCTTATTTTGTTCTTCAAAATATTATCTAAAATTAAATTTGTTAATTGTTAAGCCTTAAATAAACAATTACCGATTTTTTTTATATTGTACTTAAATTTCTCTTAAAATTTGTTATATTTAACAGTGTGCCTATTTTCCTCGATTTTATAAACAATAGGGTTGTTAAAAAAAAAGATTTTTTTAAAGATCTCACCTACGCATTTTGCGTTATTTGTTTAAAAAAATCTCCTAGATTTTCAAGATTCAAAAGAAAATTTCGAGCTAAGAATTTAATTTTATAAATAAATGCACCCCCAAGATTCGTTAAAAGTCACCCCTCACGATACTACAAGTAATTTTTTAATTATCTTTCTAAATTTCATGAAAGTGAAATAAAAAAGGTCCAATTATCATAAGAAATCACTGCACAAATAGGAAAAATTAAACCCTTAATTTAAACCTTTTTTGATTTATATTATCTTAAGGGATGCCTTTTACCAAATTTGAAAATGAAAACCATTTTTTTTTTAAATCTCGAAAAATTAAGAAAATTCTTTTTCACCAAATAACAAACAGATGAGGGGATGAGATTTAACCAAATCAATTTTTCTTTACCACCCCTAAAAAAAAAAGTCCTCTCTAATCCTAATCTGCTCAATTACTGAAAGAAATTATTATCTGGACTAGAATCACGCCTTTCACGCAAAAAATTAGCAATAAAATCCTCAACAACTTTCTTGACCGAAACAGTAGGTAACGGTGGAAGATCTCCTTTATGTCTCTTTCTATGGAAAATCAGTCCCGACTTTTGAGTAAAGCCTCTTCCACAAACGTCACAAGGGTACATTTTTTTCTCCATGTGAGTCAGCACATGTTGCTCATAAGAAGCCTGTCTCGAAAAATTATTATTACAAATAACGCACTCGTATGGTCTTGCGCCAGAGTGGACCCTCATGTGCATTCTCAAAGCTCCCCTTTCCTTAAACAGCTTCCCACAAGTCACACATTTTTCCCCACTATCCGGGGAATTTCCGCTTTTGTGATGAATGAATCTCATGTGGCTCTTGAGAGCCTGAAAACTGACACTTCTGTGTCCACAAATTTCACAGGTGCGAGATCCTCGACTGTGAACCCGGCTCAGATGAATGTTGAGATCATTTTTGTGTTTGAACTTCTTCAAACACAATTCGCACTGATAATTTTTCCCCTCCATGTGATTCATGACATAGTGATACTGGAGAGCGGACATGGATTTGCAAATGTAGTCGCACTTGGAACATGGAAAGGTTTCCGGACCATGATTCGACGAGTAATGGATTTTCAGTTGCGGCATGAACTGAAAATGTTGGCTGCAGATGTCACAGGAGAATTTGTAGAGCGATATGTGTTCAGTGAGGTCCGCTTTTGAAGTGAAACTCACATTGCAAAAATCACAGATGTATTGTTCAAGGTCGTGTATAATTTTGTCTATTTCATCATCATTATTGTTGGGGGTATTGCTGATTGTTGCGGTGTTGTTGTTTGTCTCTGGAGGCTTCCTGATTCTTCTTTTCACAGGCAGGAGAATGGATCCGGGTTCGATTCTGATGTAAACGATTTCAGTTTCCCTACAACAGAAAGATGAGTCGGTCAGTTTTGAACCAGGAAAGGATTTTCGATAGAATATATCACTTACTTTGATTAAAGGGATTTGCATTTTTCGGGTAGATTATTTTTCTTTCCCACAGTTATACTTTTCTCATTCATCACGTAAATAAGATAAAAATAGGATGCTTTTCTACAATTTCAGATGAACTGTTTTTATTTAAAAATGTAGGAAATACATTTTTATAATAATGTCATCCTAATTGATGTAGTAGCTTATTTTAAGAACTATAAACTAATACAACATATTTTATAACTAGTTTCTATTCCGAATTATAAACAAATCGGGTACTATTTTTCCAAAATAATGTGATTTCTTGGTTATTTTAAATAATACCGGTTTTTAAAGATTTTTTAAGAAACGTTTTTGCCAGCCGATCATAAAAATTCTTTTTGGTCTCAGCGAAAAAATATCTTGTTTTCTAGAGGGAAAGCATTTTTCTTAATTTCTAATTTTCCATGATTTTTAATTTGTCAAAATTTGAATAGAAAATTGGACAATTGATTGAAAATCCGGTATTTTTCAAAATAATGAAGACAATTTTTTCATTTTCTATGCTTTCTTAACAATTTGAGACAAATTTGGCTGCATCGCTGCTACTCTTCTTATAAAAATGCAGACGAAATAAAATGTGATATTTCTTTTTTTTTTACAGTAGTCTTCTGTCGATCAATAATTTCTAGAAGGCATCAAACTAAGTTATCTCAGTTTTTATTTGAGATATTAGTTTTGAAAACTCCTCGATGTTCAGGATTTTTTTTTTTTTTTTTTAATGTGAAGCTCTCAGTGATGTTCGAGCGATTCTTTTTTTTCAAAGAGTAGGGATTTGGATAAGTCTTTCCACAAACTTCAGAAGCTTCTGGATTATCTCCTTGTTTGCTTTGAATAATTGTAGACATCATTTTTAATTTTTAATTTTTTACCGCCCGAATTGGAGACCAATTTTTCTCCCTCGGTGTGTTTTCTGATGTGCTCTTTTAAACTTCGGTTGTATTTACTGACACGTCACATTCTGTGGATGTCCATCTGAAAAAATAAAATTTTAATTAATTTTTTTTTAGTATCTTCAGGGTGCCTACTCACCTGGAAAACCTGGAAATGGCAGGGGGTTTAAAAAAAAAATGTTGTTGAAAATTCAACTATTCAGGTTGAAGATTCATCATTTTAATAAAAGATTTATCACTTTGGTGAAAAATTTATATTTTTTTAGTTGAAAATTCATCTTTTTGGGGAGAAAATGAATCTCCTTGGTTAAAAATTCAACAATTTCAGTTAAAGATTCATCACTTCAGTTAAAAATTGATATTTTTGGTTAAAAATTCAACTAATTCAGTTGAAGATTCATTTTAATTTAAAATTCATCACTTTGGTAAAAAATTTTATTTTTTGGTTGAAAATTCATTTTTTTCAGTCGAAAACAAAAATTTTTTAGGCAAATTATAATTTGAAGGAAAAATAATTTTGAATACAAAATACAAATTTCAGATAAATATTTTTGAATTGTTTTGTTTATTTGCTTTAAGGTTTTTTAAATATAATTTTCCTATCTTTCTCGAGAAAACTCAAAAACATTTTTGAAGATTTCAAACATGTCAAAAAAGCATCTAGAAAATTTGTAAAAAATTGTTTGTTATTTTACATAATTTTACCAAATTTTAGAAAATAATATGAGTCAGTTTAAAAGATATTTAGGACTTTTTAACGCTTAGAACAAATTTTAAAATATTTTATAATTTTTCGACAATCTTTAAAAGTTACAAAATATTTTTGATCTTTTCAAAACTTCAAAAATTCCTAAATATCCTTTAAACTGATTCAAATTATCCCCTAATTGTCTTAAAATCTTAGAGATTCGTTTTTGACAATTTTGGAAATCATATGTAATATTTTTAAATCTTTTTAAATATTCTTTTAAATGTAATTTTTCAATTTTGAAACTTTTCAAAATTTTCATAAAAATGTCCAATTTTATTTCGAAACCTTCCAAAAACCACGTTTTGTTTTGAGTTATTTAAATCTTTTCCAATTTTTCCTAAATATTTGAAAAAGTTATGAAAAATTGCCTTAAAATCTTTCAGATTCTTTTTCAACAATTTTTGAAATAATTTGGAATGTTTCGAAAATCTTTTTAAATATTGTCTTAAAATAAACTTTGTAAAATAAAAAATTATTTTAAATCCCATGAATTGAAAAAAATATATTATTCTTTTGACATCTTTTAAAAATGTACCTTTTTTTCGAAATTGTAGGAAATCATTTAAAATATTCTCTTGAAATTATTTTTTCAAAATAAAAAATCCATTCATATTTTCTTTGGCTTCGTAAAAATATATTTGAAAATAATTCAAAATTTGCATGACTTTTTCAAAATCTTTCAGAAATTGCCTTACAAATTAAATATTTTTCAAAAAAGACGAATTTTTTACCAAGAAGATTAATTTTCTACCAAAAAATTTGAATTTGAAAAAAATGACTTTTTAACGAAGTAGTTGAATTTTCAACCAAAAAGGATTCATTCTCAACGAAAAATGTAATAGTTGATATTTCAATCCAAAAAGATTTTAATTTTAAATTAAAAGCAGTTTAATTCATAAAAAAACGAATTTTCAACAAAATAAATGAATCCTCAATCAAAAAATTAAATTTTCAACCAAGAAAATTAATTTTCTGCCAAAAAGACAAGTGAATTTTCAACATTTTAATTTTAAATAAAAAATAGTTGAATTCATCCAAAAAGACGAAACGAATTTTCAACAAAATAGTTGAATCCTTAACCAAAAAATAATTTTTAATACAAAAAAAATTTCAAACTATTTTTTAAACTTTGTTGTTTATAATTTTCCTAGGTTTCTTGAGAAAATTCAAAAAGATTTTTAAGATTTCCGAAATTTCGATAAAGTATCTACAAAATTTCGTAGAAATTTCTTTTTATTTTACAGAATTTTACAAAATTTTAAGGGAAATTTGAGTCACCGTAAAAGATATTCACGACTTTTAGACTGTTTGAAAAATTAAAAAAATATTTTATAAATTTTCGAAAATCTTTCAAAGTTTTAAAATATTTTTAAATTCTTCAAAACTACAAAAATTTATAAATATCTTTTAAACTCACTCGAATTATTACTAAAATTGTCTTAAAATCTTTCGGATTAGTTTTTGACAATTTTGGAAATTGTATGTGTTTTAAAATATTTTTTAATATCTCCTTGAAATTAATTTTTCAAAATAAAAAACCAATTCATTTTTTCCTGGAATCTCAAGAAAAAAATGTGTTACCTTAAATTCATTCAAAATCTTTAAAAAGCTTCAAAAGTTGATTTAAAATCTGGAAAAATCTACATTTTGTTAAAAAATTTCTAAATCTTTTTAAATTTTAAATTATTTTTTAAATTCAAATTTATTCAGAAAAAAAAGGATCTCGCTCCACTGGGACTCGAACACCAGATAAAATGATTTCCGGTCAGGTGCTCTAACCGATGATAATACAGATTCCTATTTAAAATTATTTTTTGATCTTTCCAAAACTTCTAAAACTGAAAAATCTTTTGAAATAATTCAAAGTTTTCCTAACATTTTTTTTTTGACATATTTTGAAAGCTTCAAACCAATTTTATTATATAGGATCTCTGACCTGAATTTAGTTGGTTTATCTTCTTGACTTGATCCGAATTTAAATTTCTTCGTTTTTTTTAGAAAGATTTTTTTCATATTCCGTCTCCATCTACACATTCAGTTTGTTTCTTTTCTCTAATAGATCCATTGGATTTTTTTTCTGAAAAAGAAAAATACAAATTAATCCAAATTTCGATAAAATATAATACAAAAAAAAATACACGTACTTATCTCGAAATTGGTTTCTCCATTTCTTCTCTAATTTTTTACCACTCTTCTCCAGGAATGGTGTGTTACTCCTAACGGAATAAAAATCTTCTGTTGATTGAAAAATTACAAAAATTTGATACCTGTTTTAAAAAATAACAATAGTCTCAAGATCAACAAGTTTTTTCATAATATTTATTTATGTACAGTTCTTGCAAAAATATTTGTACATTTAATTAAAACGAAAAAACATATTTCACAAAAATTTTACAAAAAATTTTCCGTTTTTAAATAAACTTTTCGAATTTCGTTATCCAGCGAAACGAAAATAATTTCATTAATCTGTACAACTTTAACAAATTGATTCGAAAAAAGTCGACTTACAATACCTATCTTTGATCTTAAAAGTACAAATATTTACAAATATTTGAAGTATCATACAGAAACTGTAATTACTAATAGTAAAGAATTTTTCAAATAATAATTGCGATCATAAATGCAAGGCAAAAATGCTTCAGAAAAAAAAGTTTTCAATTTTTTCCCAGATCTATACTTCCCAAACAGTCCCTAGTTTATACTAGCGGATTAAAAAAAAAAGTGTAAACTCTTCGCAAAAAATATTAATAATTGGAAAACATTTCTCATTGACAAGGTTACAAGCTCGATTAATAAATATAATTTTTCTTAACAAAAAATCGACCTTTAACACTTCTCTCTGGATTCAATTTCAAATTGTATAGCCTCTATGTAACAGTCACTGCATATAAAAAGATTTAATTCTTTTCCTAAACTCAAAATAACTAAGATCATGGACCAATTTCAATTTCTTGGCTTTCTCCAATTTCTTGAATACCTAGTGTACCATGGAACTGTTGATCATCAAGAAACTGTTGATCAACATGATACTTTTGCTCAACATCAAACTCTTCATCCTGATTCTCCTGTTCGTAAAACACCTCCTGACTTTCCAGAAATTCTTGATCCTCAAGAATTTCCTCTTCGGCAGTTTCCTCTTGAAGAATCTCTTCACTTTGAAGTATCTCCTCACCCTGGAGAATCTCCTCATCCTGAAGAATCTCCTCGTCCTGAAGAATCTCCTCATCCTGAAGAATCTCTTCATCCTGAAGAATCTCCCCGCTATCCATAAAATCTGGATCATCTTCAGTTTCCTGACCATGATTCGGTAAATGCTCTGCTGTGAACTCCTTGACCAAATCACCAATCGGCATAACAGGCAGAGGAGGATGATTCCCAGGATGTATCTTCCTGTGGCAGATAAGTCCTGGTTTTTGGGTGAAACCCTTGCCGCAGATATCGCAAACAAAAGGCTTCTTTCCCGTGTGAATGAGCAAATGCTGCCTCAGCTGGGATCGACGCGCAAAATGTTTGGGACATATCACACAAGAGTGGGGTTTGCTTCCGGTGTGGACGGCCATGTGCCTCTTGAAGGAATCCTTCTTCGTGAAGGTCTTGCCGCACTGAGCACACACAATTTTCTCCCTCTTCTCATGCTGCATGACCAAATGCTGATCGAGATTTTCCTGCGTGACCATCCGCCTATGACAAATGTGGCACTCGAATTTTGGCTTGTAGTGAGCCCACTTCTGATGAACATAGAGGGATCCAGTATTCTGGCAGATCTTCCCACAGACATCACAACTGATGGGCTTCTCCTTGTGATGGAATCTCACATGATTCGTGAGATCCCCTTTGACCTTGAACTTTTTCGCACAAAATTTGCACTGATGCTCAAACTTGTCGGTGTGTTTCCGAATGAAATGGGACTGAAGAGAGTGTTTGGAACTGCAGACGAAGCCGCAGGCAGCGCAGGGGAAGAAGAGGCTGCTGGGTCTTTTTGTAGTCCAGGTCTCGTGCTTCCTTTCCAAATGAGCAGCGAATGAACTTTTTTTCAGGGTCCGATAATCGCAGACTGAACAGATGTAGGTGCCGTTCTCCTGAATGCAGACCTTCTTCTTGTGGGCCCAGGCCACGTGCTTCCGGAAAGCCAGATTGGACCCAAAAGTTTCGGAACATGCCTTGCACTTCAAAGCAGTTGAGGTGGTCATAGTTTTCCGGGATTTCACCGAATCATTGATCTTTGAGATGGAAGATTTATCTTCCAAAAATGAGTCGGAAAGTTCCTCCTCATTGTCAAGATATTCGATATCTTTCTCTGGTTCGTTGTCAGGTTCTTCCGGAAATTTATTTTGATCTAGGACCATGCTGCTTAGTTTCACCTGATAGTCAAAAGAAGCGCCTCCTTCGTTTTCTTTGTTGGAATCATTTCCGGTTATCGGCTTTATGTCCTCCATTTCAAGATATTCTGCTCGTTCTGATGATTCCTTTTCACTATTGTAATCCAATTCCTGTTCGTTGTAATTATCAGACATTTCGTCGTATTCGATTTTCGTAACCTTTTTACCATAGTCGGCTGTTTCTGGGTTTTCTAGGTACTCGGGTATCATATCTTCTTCCAAAGGTGTCTCGTTTTCAGGTACAAAGGCATAATATGGCTTATCATCAAATTCCAAAATCTGCCACTTTCGCATCATTACAGATTCTTTCCCAAAGAAAAATATCCCTCGGTTATCATCCATTACTCTGAGCAACCTGAAACATCATAAGTTTCATTATTATTTTATTAAATTTGTTTATTGTGTCAATAGTAAATATGTATCAAGATATCTTGAAGGATTTGTTTGAAACTTTATCAAACATTATGTTTTGTATGAGTTTTTTTTTTCATGCGAAGGTTTCGTGTAAAAATAAAATGCGGAATGTATGGTAGTGTTTAAGATAAATCATAAACCTGAAAGAAAACACCATAAATTAATAACAATATTGAAGAATTTGATTGATTTTAAAAACCTTTTCAGGTTCCTTTTTTTTCTCAATCCAATTTGCTACAAACTTGCAAAGTGGGTCAAAAAACAATTTAAATTTCTAATTTAAAACAAAAAAATTATTTTTCGACCCACCCTATTGCGGAAAGATCTAATGTCTAAAAACAGATTTTCATCTTTACGGAGGTAAACAATATTAAATTTAAATTTCGCAAAAGTAGAAAATGATTTTGGAACATACAAATTTATTTGTAATTATTAATACTCACATGATGGTTCATTGTACAATTATTACGTACATTATAACTGACGGAAATTGTTCACTTTATATTTTTTAAATATAAAAATTATTCTGACTATATGGTTCTACATTAGGGTGGTCCAAAAATGTACTGGATTTTTTATTTATTTTTTATTTTCATGCATATCGTACCCAAATTTGTTTGAATCTACAAAAAAATAAATGCGTTGTTTTTTATTTAAAAACATATTTAAAGGTTTTTTCCCCATAAAAAAGATGTTTTTGTAAATTTTGTTTAGAATCGTAAAAAAATAATACATAAACAATAATAAATAATTTGTATTATTATTTTATTCTAATCCACAAAATAATAAATGCGCTTTTTTGTTGTTGAAAACATGCTAATTTTTTACCATTTTTTATTATTTATAATAATATTCTCCTTGAATAATCACAGAACGTTGCGGTTTTTTTCTCCAATTTTTAACTTTTTGTTCACTTTTCACTTATTGACGTAAAAATTAATGCAAGTTAACAAACATAATTGTTTAAATAATTTATTATTTTATAACTATCTTCTCTTAGATAATTCCTAGAAGGTTGCAGTTTTTTCTGAAATCTTTATTTTTTTTTGGCTTTACAGTTATAAACAAATAATAAATTAATTATAGAAAGAATCATTTTCTGAACAATCTCTTTCTTTTTTGTGAATATATTTTTTTGAAATAAAACAGATCTTTAAAATATTCTTCCAATTTTCTGTATGAATCGTAATAATAAATTCTTGAAATTAATATTTATTATTTGTTCCTGAAGAAAAAGTCAAAGAAAAGCTGAAAATTTCATTGCTTGAAGAGAATATTAATTTTTTTTTTTAATTGTTTAGACAATTATATTTGTTAACTATTTTTAACAAAACGAAAAAATTAATGGAATTAAGAGAATTTCAGGAATTTAGAAAACTAAGAGAATTTGAGGAATTCAGAGAATTGAAGGATTTCAAAGAATTTCAGGAATTCAGAGAATTTAATGGATTTCAGCGAATTCAAGGAATTCAACAAATTCAGAGAATTTGAGAAATTTAAGATATTCAGAAAATTCATGAAATTCAGAGAATTAAAAAATCCAGGAAAATCCAGGATTTTTTTAAACTTAATTTATTTCAGAGAATAAAAAATAATAAACGACAATAATAAATTGTTTAAACCATTACGTTTGTTAACTTGCATTAATTATTAGCTCACTGAGTAAAAAGTGAACAAAAATTAAAAAATTTTCAAAAAACCCCATAAATATCTAGTATTACTATAGCACAAGATAGTTATAAACAATAATAATTTGTTTAAACAATTACGTTTGCCAAATTTCAATATTAACTCACTCTAATTGAAAAGTAGACAGAAAGTTGAACATTTCAGAAAAAACCCGCAACTTTCTGGAATTATTCAAAAACAATATTTTTTTTTTAAATTGTTTAAACAATTGATTAAAAGATCTAATTACCAGTAGGAAATACTTTTTTATGTATTAGAAACAATTTGCATTTAAAAACAGCAAAAAACCATAATTCTGAATAAAATTGCGGAAACTCTAAATTGCGGAACCTTTAAATTGCGGAACCCCTAAATTGCGGAACTTGCAAATATTTTTTTAACGCATTTTTTAAAACAAATTTGGAGGCAATATGCATGAAAATTCAAGAAAAAAAATTTGGACCACCCTATCCTACATATTTTAATCTATACAAAAAATGTTACGTTATTTGAAATACTGGAAATTCCATACGCTGTAGAAAAATCGAACGATGTAGTATTTAATATGATGTAAGATTGTATATTTTCTGAAAATTTTAATTATTTCATTAAATCCACAAACATCGTGGGAAAAAATATCAATAGGAAAATTAAATTCAATCTTTCTTAAAAAATCATGGCTACATCCATGATTTTTTTTCTAGATTAATTAAACATTCAAACTGAGCATACCGATTTACAAAGTTAATATTTTGTATAATGGATGTAGTACAAAGTATTGCAGAGTAAAAAATAGTAGATATTACTTATTGTTACTTTTTTTAATTTCTTTCAGGACCTATTTTTTTTAAGTCGAGTTTTATAAATATAAACATAATAATTTTTAATAATTAATAATACTAGAGTCAAGAGTTTTTCAATTCTATCGATATTACATTTTTTACGAAAGACTTCTTGAAATTATATTTCGGGAATTCAATTCCTGAATTGCACAATCTGAACTTTTTGTAGTTCTAACTTATTCAAAAGTTACTATCAGGGGTACCTTCCTTACAGTGGATAATGCCACCTACAGTGGAAAATAATTACTTAAAAATACTGATGTATGTAAAATAATTAATTACATTAAAAGTTAAGTTACTATACGCGTTAATAAATTTAAATTAATTATTTTTCTTTTATTTGTGCTCTTAATTATTATCCACTGTAGGTTGCATTATCCACTGTAGGCAGGTGCCCCCTACTATCCACAGGAAGACTAACAAACTGCGAAATATTATCTTAAAAGTAATTTTTTTGGAATGGCAGGGCTCGGACTCACTTGAAAAAAAAATAGTTGCACAAATATTAGAAAATAGTAGCCCAATAGTGGTATGATTAAAAAAAAACTTATAAAATAAATCACAGGCCTCAGATCGACTAGAATGTTTTTTTTTAAATCACACATGTCGCATGAAATTTTGAAGAGTACAAGTTTCAGATAAAGAACTTCAATTTTTCAGAAAAATAAGAGAATTGTTTTTATAAACAATATTTTTCTCTTGAACAATTTTTTTTTATTAAAAACGTACCAAAGAAATTTGTAGAGAATCTTTCAAGGAATGAAATGAGCCTTACAACATTAGAATTGAATATAAATTTAAATTTTGTATTTTAAAATTGCGTTCTTCCAAAATTATTTACGAAAAAATTGTGGTATTAGTGAAATTTTTTTCAAAATAGTGGCATCGTTTACAAAAAGTGTAAAATAGTGTTAATAGTGTTAATAGTGGCGTGAGTCCGAGCCATGGAATGGTTTTCTCAAACCCAATTTTTTAAACATGGTTTGGTAGATTTTCTTATAATAATAATTATTATTAAAAAAAGTAATTTTTAGGTTTATGCTTTGGTTAAATAAATCAATGAGTATAAACGCAATTTTCATAAATCTCTTAAAATAAATTGATACCTGGCTCTGGCGCTAATCTCTCTGATTTAGTATTTTATTTTTAATTATTTAGAATTCAGTCAAATTCCTTTGAATCTGAATTCCTTACATTATTTTGAAGTCCTTGGAATTCCCTAAATTCTTTTAATTTTTTTTTAATTCGTCTAAACTCCCTGAATTCGAAGAATTCCTGAAATTCTTGGAATTCTCTGAATTCGGAGAGTTCATTAAATTCCAAGGACATCAAAATAATACAGATGATTCAAAAGAATTCATAGGAACGAAAGGAATTTAAAAAATCCAGCGAAATTAAGGATTTTAGAGAAATTCATGTTTTTCAGATAATTTAAAGAAAGAATGAAATTCATGGAATTCAGAGAATTCATGGAATACAGCCAATTCAGAGTATTTCAGAAATTCAGAGAAATTGATAGATTTCAGAGAATTTAAGGAATTCAAGGAGTTCAAAGAATTTTAGAGAATTTTATGGATTTCAGAGAATTTAGGGAATTCATAGAATTAATGGAATTCAGCGGAATTCAGAAAATTTCAGGAATTTAGAAAACTTGGAGAAATCAAATACTTTACAAAATTTCATGTATTTCAGAGAATTTCAGGAATTTATAAAATTAAGAGAGTTTGAAGAATTCACAGAATTAAAAGAATTTGAAAGAATTCAATAAATTCAAAGAATTCAAGGATCAGAGAATTTCATGGATTTCATATAATTTAGGGAATTCATCAAATTCAACGAAATTCCAAGGAATTAAGAGAATTTCACTAATTCAAGAAAATCAGACAATTTCAGGAATTCAGAGAAATCAAGGATTTCCGAGAATTTGATCGATTACAGTGTTTGAAAAATTCAGAGAATTTAAAGAATTTTAAGAATGAAGGAATTAAAAGAATTTCAGAAAATTCAGATGATTTCAGGAAATTCATCAAATTTAACAAAATTCCAAGGAATTAGGAGAATTTCAGGAATTCAAAAAAATCAGTGAATTTCAGAAATTCAGAAAAATCAAGGCTTTTGGAGAATTTGATAGATTTCAGAGGGTTTCAAGAATTCAGAGAATTTAAAGAATTCTAAGAATTAAGAAACTAAAAGAATTCGATTATTTCAGAGAATTTCAGAAAATTTCATTGATTTCAGAGAATTCGTCAAATTTAACGAAATTTCAAGGAATTAAGAGAATTTCAGGAATTCAAAAAAAAAAATAATCAGAGAATTTCAGGAATTTAGAGAAATCAAGGATTTTGGAGTATTTGATCGATTTCAGAGAGTTTGCAGAATTCAGAGAATTGTAGGAATTCCAGGATTTGTAAGATTTCAGGAATTCCGAAAATTCAGGGAATTTCATGGATTTCAGAGAATTTAGGGAATTCATAAAGTTTAACCAAATTCTAAGGAATTAAGAGAATTTCAGGAATGCAAAAAATTAGAGAATTTAGGGAATTTCGGGAATTCAGAGAATTTCATGTATTTCAAAAAATTCAGAGAATTTCGGGAATTCAGAGAAATTAAGGATTTCAGAGAATTTAATTGACATCAGAGAATACAAGAATTTTAAATCGTTTCATCGATTTCGGAAAATTAAACAAATTAAAAGAATTTAAAGAATTAAAAAAATGACAAATTTTTTAAAGAATGTCAGGAATTTAGAAACTTCAGAGAAATCAAGAATTTCAGAGAACTTACGGAATTCATAGAATTCAACAAAATGCGAAGGAATTCAGAAAATTCAGAGAAATAAAGGATTTCAGAGGATTCTAAGAATTTAAGTAACTCAAGGAATTCAAGGAGTTTAAAGAATTCAGAAAATTTCAGACAATTTCAGGAATTAAAAAAATCCAGAGAAATGAAGAATTTTACAGAACTTCATTCATTTCAGAGAACTTGGAGAAATTACAAAATTGATGAAATTGGGAGAATTTCAGAAAGATTCAGTGAATTTAATGGATTTCAGATAATTTCATCGATTTCAGAAAATTAAACCAATTAAAGAATTAATAGAAATCAAAGAATTGAAGGATTTCAAAGAATGGCAGAAAATCAGAGAAATCAAGTATTTTAGAGAATTTGATGGATTTCAGGAAATTCAGAAGAATTTAGAAAGTTAAGAGAAATTAAAGATTCTAGGGTAGATTTCAGCTATTTAGAGAATTTGAGGAATTCAGAAAATTCAGAAAAACGAAGAATTTCGATGAATTTGGTTGATTTCAGAGGTTTTCGATAATTTAGACAATTCGCGAAATTCAGAGAAGTCGTAGAATTCAGAGAATTCGTGGAATTCTAGAATTCAGATAATTTAATCGATTTCAGAGAATTTAAGGAATTCAGAAAATTGAAGAAATTCAGGGAATGGGAGAAATTCAGAGAATTCGTGAAATTCAGAGAATTTAATCTATTTTAGAGAATTTAAGGAATTCAGAGAATTGAAGAAATTCAGAGAATTGGAGAAATTCAGAGAATTCGTGAAATTCAGAGAATTGAAGAAATTCAGACAATTGAAGGAATTCAGAGAATTCGTGAAATTCAGAGAATTCAGATAATTTAATCGATTTCAGAGAATTTAAGGAATTCAGAGAATTGAAGAAATTCAGGGAATGGGAGAAATTCAGAGAATTCGTGAAATTCAGAGAATTTAAGAAATTCAGGGAATGTGAGAAATTCAGAGAATTGGAGAAATTCAGAGAATTCGTGAAATTCAGAGAATTCATATAATTTAATCGATTTCAGAGAATTGAAGAAATTCAGGGAATGCGAGAAATTCAGAGAATTCGTGAAATTCAGAGAATTGAAGAAATTCAGGGAATGGGAGAAATTCAGACAATTGAAGAAATTCAGACAATTGAAGAAATTCGGAGAATTGAAGAAATTCAGAGAATTGAAGAAATTCAGAGAATTGAAGAAATTCAGAGAATTGAAGAAATTCATGGAATGGGAGAAATTCAGAGAATTTAAGAAATTCAGGGAATGGGAGAAATTCAGAGAATTTAAGCAATTCAGGGAATGGGAGAAATTCAGGGAATGGGAGAAATTCAGAGAACTGGAGAAATTCAGAGAATTGAAGAAATTCGGAGAATTGAAGAAATTCGGAGAATTGAAGAAATTCAGAGAATTCGTGAAATTCAGAGAAGTCGTTGAAATTCAGAGAACTCGTAGAATTCAGAGAATTCAGATAATTTAAGCAATTTCAGAGAATTTAAGGAATTCAGAGAATTGAAGAAATTCAGAAAATTCATGAAAGTGAAAGAATCCAGAGAATTCCAAGGAATTCAGATGATTTCAAGGAAGTTAAAAAGATGCTAAAGAATACAAAGAAATCTAAAGAATTCAAAGGAATTCAATGTGAATTAAGAATTATTCATAATAATATACTAAACCAGAGAGCATTAGTTACTAATCATGTCTACTGTTTGTCGCGTATGCGTACTAAAACGAGGAGCCAACTCAAAAACCAGAGTGAATCTTCCAGACGATCAACGTCAGAGTTTCAGGAGTTTTAGACGTACACTCGAAACGAATTTGTTTTTTTTTTACCTGCAGGTTTTAAAATCATCTGGAAAAAACGAAGAGTAAACCTCTAAACCTAATCAGTCGCACAAGATGGGCCTGATAAGTTCCTTCACAATATCAGTAACAGGCATAGTCTGCAGAGGTGGAAGAGGACCTTTATGCCACTTTCTGTGACAAGTCAATCCAGATCTCTGCGTAAAACTCTTTTTACAAATATCACATTCGTAAAGTCTTGCTCCCGTGTGTAAAAGAAGATGCTGCGTGAGACTACTCGTACGGGCAAAAGATCTTTGGCAAACTGAACATGAATAAGGCTTATCACCCGTATGAGTCCTCGCATGATTTCGCAGATCGAAAAATTCCGAGAAGGTTTTGCCACACTCCTCACAAACTAATTTCTCCTTCCTGATATGTTGGGTCAGCATGTGCTGCTCGAGATTTTCTTGCGTTGTTAAATGTTTATTGCACTGAGTGCATTTGAATTTGGGCTTGTAATGATTGTGCTTCACGTGCATGTACAATGAGTGACTATTTCTCAACTCCTTCCCGCAAATATGACAATTAACAGGTAGTTCCCGATGATGGAGTCTCGTGTGAGTTGTCAGATCACCTCGTAGCTTAAACTGTTTTCCACATTCTCGGCAAGGAAACTCGCATTGCTTGGTGTGCTTTCTGATCAGATGGGCATTTAGTGCTTCTATTCTGGTACATTTGACCCCGCAGAGAGTGCAGGAGAAATCTCCACTTTTCAAGGCAGCTCTTTTTATCTCTCGCAGTATTTTTTTCTTCTCGAACTTATCCTCATCAGTCGTTGGCTCCTGGGAGACACGTTTGTCATCTTGTTTGCTGTATAGTTTGATACTTGGCTTCTTATTTTTGGCATCTTGCTTCTTGTCTTCAGTGGCATCTTCTGTGGCATCTGCATTAGCGACATCTTTGATGTGTTCATCTATACCGAAAGGGTCACTAGAAAGAGACATTACACTGGTTTCGGCAGTTGACCAGGAATCAGATTCTATTCCCTTCAGCCAGTGGGGCTTACTCGTGTAGTTGTGATCGCAGGAGTTCCGGTCATTCATCTCAATTTCCTGCTTCTGCTTTCCATCGAGGAAGATCATTTTTCCTTCTGATTCAGCCTCTTCTTGATCCGTTAATGGTTCTTGATCCTTTAATGGTATAAGTTTGTTGGGGAACTTTAGTATCACGAACTTGGGCTTCTTAGGAATACCAAAGTTCATTACGCCAGCGTTGAAAATTACCCTAAAACAGGAAATATAAAAAGTTTATTAAAGTTCGATGATTCGGATGGAATATATTCAGAATTACTTACATGAGATAAAACCAAAATAGACACAGACAAATTGGATTAAGTCTCTTTGGTTTGTTTTTCATTGAAATCGAAGAGTTTATCTAATTTGCGTAGTCTTTTAAGGCACAAGGGAAACAATATTTGTATAGGTCATTTTCAGAAGAGAAATTATTCTTATTAGCTAGGCTTCAGGGAAGAAGGGGAATCAGAGAGGAAATTCAGACAGGAAATGAGTTGAATATATTTTTTATTGTGTCTTGGTATTTTTACAAAAGAAAATAAATACATCTATATTAGGTATACGTTTATCGGTACAGGTCGATGAATTAAAGATCCTTGAAGAGTTGTTGGTTTTTAGGGTTTCGTAGCCCCGAACAGAACGGGGAAGAGGGGAAGTAAAAAGGAGAAAGGGAATAGATAATAGAAGTGAGATGAATTAATGAAACAGATGTGGAGAAAGTGAAGGAAAGAGGGAAAGGGAAGTATGGGTGAGGAGTAGAGTAAGTGAGTGAATGTAAAGCGAGTGAAAATTAGGGGAAGTGTGGGGAAGCTGGAGGAGGGGAAGTAAGGGTGAATACAGCAGAGGATGGAAAGCGAGGGTGGGATGGGGAATTAGGGGAAATGATAAAAGGGGAAGTGGAAAATAGGCAAGGAGGGAAATGAAAAGAAGTGGGGGAAGGGAAGCTGAGAAAGTGAGTCGGATCGAGGAGAGGGGATGTATGTGACCTGGAGAAAGTGAGGAGAGGGGAGTAGGGGAAAGGAATCGACGGGAGGGAATTGGAAGTAGAGAAAGTGATGAGAGGGGAAGAGGGAAGTAGGTGAGATGATGGAGAGAAAGTGGAGGAGTAGTAGCGAAAGAAATGGGAAGTTAAGGGAGAAAGAATGAGTAGTGGGAAAGTAGGGGAACGGAGGAAAAGTAAAGGAGGCATAAGGGGAGAAATGGTATCGGAAGTGAGAGGAAGTAATGGGAGGGGAGTAGAAGAGAAGGGTAGAGAGGGGTGCGAAAGTGATGATAGGGGAAGGAGAGGGAAGCAAGAGGAGAAGGGCGGGGAATGGAAGTAGGGAAAGGGAAGGGCTATAAGGAGGAATAAGGGGAGGGATAGTAAGAAAAATTAGATAAAGTGATGAGAGGGCAGTAGGGGAAGTAAAGGGAAGAGAGGTTAAGGAGAGAAAGTAGAAGTGACGAGTAGGAAAATAGAGGGCAATGAGACGAGGGGATGTTTGGGAAGTGTTTAGAGAGGAAGTAGGAGAAGTGACGGGAAGTGAGGATTAAGGGAAGTAACGGGAAGTGAGGAGTAAGAGCAGTAACGGGAAGTGGGGAGGAGAGGATTTAGGTAAGGGTAGTAGGGAAAGTGAAGGAAAGCGAGCAGAGAGAAAGTGATAAGAGGGGAAGAACAGGAAATAGGAAAAGTGAGGAATAGGGAAATAAAGGAAAGCGTGGCGAGGGGGAGGATAGGAAGTAGGAGAAGTGAAGGGAAGTGAGGTAAGTTGAGAAGTAGGGAAGTGAGGGAAAGGAGAGAAATTGGGGGAAATAAAGTAAGGGAAGTGATGGGAGGAATAGGAAAAGGTAAGTGAGGGGTATTAGGAAAGTGAGGATGAATATGGGAGGGGGCAATTGGATGGAGACTGAGGGGAAGGGAAGTGATAAATAGGGGAACTGATATAAAGTGAGGGGCAGGGCGAGTAGGGAGAATTATGAGAAGGCGAGTTGGAGAGCAGGGAAGTAAGGGGAAGCATAGGAAGTGGGGGATGAGGAAGCATGGGAAGTGTGAGAAAGTGAGGAGAGGGGGGCGATGGAAGGGAATCAACGCGAGGGAAGGGAAGTGGAAGTAGAGCAAGTGATGAGAGGGGAAGTAGGAAGTGGGGAAGAGGGAGTTGGGGGAATGTGAGGAAAGGAAGTAGAGAAAGGCCAGGGAAGGGGATGTTAGGGAAGAAAAAGTGAGAAGAGGGAAAGTAGGACAATGAAGGAAAAGTAGAGGAGGCATGAGGAGAGAGATGGTATTGGAAGTGAGAGGAAGTAAT
>JAABKJ010005715.1:0-22726 GCA_011634705.1 Andricus grossulariae | reverse complement strand
GATTCATCTTTCTTGTTTAAACATTATTTTTTCATTTAAAATCAATTTTTGTTGTTAAAATATCTACTATAATACTTTTCCTTGAGAATTAACATTTTTTAATTGAAAAATCAACTACTTGGTTAAAAGTTAAACTTTTCTGTTAAAAACTAATTTTTTTTGTTCAAGATTCATCATTTTCGTTGAACATTCGAATATTTTATTGAAAAATGTATTATTTAAAAAAAAATCAACTAAGTTGTTAAAAATACATCCTTTTTGGTTTAAAATTTAACTGTTTTGTTGAAAATTTGTCTTTTTGGATATTAAACTCGTCTTTTTTTTTAATTCAACTATTTGGTTGAAAATTCGTTTCTTCTGCCTGAAAGTTCAAATCTTTGTTTGTAAATGCAATTGTCTGATTGATAATTAATTTTTGTTGTTGCTGAAAATTGATCTATTTGTTAAAAATTGAAAATTCAACTATTTGGTTCAAAATCAAACTATGTTTTGTTGAAGTTCAATCTTCTTTGTTTGAAAATTCAACTATTTTGTTGACACTTTTTATTGTTGGTTGAAAATTCATCTGTTTCATTAAAAATGTAACTGTTTTTGTTAAATAATTAATCGGTTTTTGACTGAGGATGCAACTATTTTGTTGAAAATTCGTCTTTTTCAGTCAAATTCAACTGTTTTTTGTTTAAAATTAAACTCTTTTTTGTTTAAATATCATTTATAAAATTGTTATTTGGGAATCCATTTTTTCCGTCTAAATTTAATTGCTTTTACTATAAAATTAAAATTTTTTTGTTCAAATATCAACTATTATATTTTTTGTTGAGCATTAACCATCTTTAATTGAGAATTTGCTACTTGGTTGGAAGTTAAACTTCTTTGTTAAAGAACAATTTTTTTATTAATGAAAGTTCATAATTTTAGTTGACAATTCAACCATGTTGTTAAAAATTAAATTATTCTGATAAAGGGTCAACTATTTCTTTAAAAAGTCATACTTTTTGGTCGAAAATTAAACTGCTAAACATTTGTCTATTTGATTGATAATTAATTTGTTTGTTGTTAAAAATTTATCTTTTTCATTGAAATTTAAACTTTTTATGTTGAAACTTCAACCATGTGGTTAAAAATTAAAATATTTTGTTGAAAATATAATTATTTGTTACAAATGCAACCACTTCCTTAAAATGTCATCTTTTTTGGTCGAAAATTCAACTGCCTTCTAAAAAATTTGTCTTTTTTCAAAATAGCATTAAGCAGTTTTTGAACGTCTCCTAATAATAATTAAATTATTTTTGTTTGATAATAATATTAAATCTACTTTCATTTCAAGTCGAAATCTTTACTTGAAAACAAAAATTATCCCCTTTTTTATAAGAAATCCTTCTTTCACTGCTTTCAAGAAACTTATATTTCCCCTTTTCCTCTTGTTTCCCCTTTTTGTCATCTTTTTCATTTAAAATTGAACTAAATTGATAGAACCAAATGAGAAAATCCACCTTTTTTGTTTTAGTCGAAAACAAATATTTGGTTGAAAATTCGTCCTTTTGGATTAAAAATTCATCTAGTATGAATAAAAGTCAACCTTTTTGGTTGAAAAATAACGTTTTTTGTTAACATTCAAGTTTCTTCTAAAAAACTTGTTTTTTCGATTCGAAAATTCAACTATTTGGTTTAAAATTATACTTTTTCTTGACAATTTTATCATTTAAAAAAAGTTGAACTAAGTTGTTGAAAATGAATTTTTTGTTTTTTTAAAAGTTAACTTTTTTGTTAAACATTTGTATTTTTGGATATTAAACTCGTCCGTTTAGATTGAAAATTCAAATGTCGACTGAAAATTTCGCCTTTTTTCTTGAAAATTCAACTATTTGGTTGAAAATTCGTCCCTTTTGCTTGAAAGTTAAAATTTTTGTTTGCGAATGCAATTGTTTGATTGATAATCAATTTTCGTTGTTGCGGAAAATTTATCTATGTATTTTTTTAAACTTGAAAATTCAACTATTTGCTTAAAAATCCAACTATTTTGTTGAAAATTCGTATTTTTGGTTGAAAATTCGTATTTTTCAGTACGAAATTAATCTTCTTTATTAAAAATTTTTGGGAATACTACTTGGTTGACAGGTGAACTACCCTGTAAAAAATTAATTTGATTAGTTGAAGGTTCACCTCTATATGGTTAAAAATTAATTTTTCTTTGTTAAAAATCAATTTTTCAAACTGAAAATTTAACTATGTCAATTTTTGGTAGAAAATTGATATTTTTAGTTGAAAATATAACTACTTGGTTTAAACTTCAGATTTTTGTTGAAAATGAAACTGTTACTGTTTGAATTTAGTGAAAAAAATGAGAAAGAGGGGAAAAGGGAGTTTCTTGAAAACAGGGGAAAAAGGAGGATTTTTTCAAAAAAGAAGAAAATTGTTCAATTGGAAATAGCTTCTAATTTTGAAAAAACTTTCAAATTGAACATGTTTATTTTGAAATTGAAAATTTTCTTAATTAGGAATAATTTTCGAAAAAACTCAATTAAATTGATAAATGTCTAATCATGGAAGAACAGAAATGAGAGTGCCAAGAGCAAATTAATCATGGAAAAAGACCATAAGTACCAACTTTATTGCACCATGACGGATCGTTTACGGAACTTTTACAATTATAGGCATTTTGATATATTCAATTGCTGATTCAAGATTACTTCCTCGAACGGAATGTCATTACAATTTATAATTGTTTATAATTTATGATTCACATTTTACATTTTACGATACCTCGAATGGACGTTTCGCTTTTCATTCAAGGCGAAAAACTTGCCTAACTAATTATTTCAATGATCTTGACAGCCATTCGCCAAGTTAATTACCTTCAAATTACAGACCGGTAAAAGTGCGAAATCGAGTCTAATGCTTGGGTATGAAAAACTGAGTAGTGAAAATATTTATTCGAAATTCCGACTTTAAATGAAAGTCGATTCATTATTATTTAAAAAAACTTTTTTTAAATTATTATTAGGAGCCGGTCAAAAATTTTTCAAATTTTTCAAAACCATTTTACCAATCAATCTTCGAGTTCAAAAGACGATTTTTTAAAGAAGAGAGTTGATTTATTAACCTGAAAAGGTTAATTTTCAACAAAAAGTATAATTTTAATGCAAGTAGTTGAATTTTAAAAAAATAATAATTTTCAACCCAACAGTTGCATTTACAAACAAATAGTTGAACCTTCAATTAAAGTAGGCGATTTTTCAATAAAAAAGGTTGAATTTTTAACAAAAAAAGTTATTTTTCCACCGAAAAGGTTGACTTTTATCCATGATAGATGAATTTTTAATCCAAAAGGTCGAATTTTCAACAAAATATTTTTTTTCAACTAAAACAAGAAAGGTGGATTTTCTTATTTGGTTCTATCAATTTAGTTCGAATTTAAGTGAAAAAAGACAAATGAGGAAAATATGAGAAAAATAAGAAGTTTCTTGAAAACAGTGGAAAAAGATGATTTCTTATAAAAAAGGGGATACATTTTTTTTAAAGTGAAGATTCCGACTTGAAATGAAACTAGATTTAATATCATTATAAAATTTTTTTATTATTATTAGAAGCCGCTCAAAAACTAGTTCATGCTATTTTGAAAAATCCCCCCCACCCCCATTACCCATTTGGAGAATTTTCAAACAAAGAAGAATAAACTTCAACTACAAAAAGTTGTATTTTTAACCAGATAGTTCAATTTTCAATCCAAAAAGACAAATTTTTTAGAAGGCAGTTGAATTTTCGACCAAAAAATGTTACGTTTTAAACAAATAGTTGACGTTTTATCAAAATAATTTAATTTTTAATAGCATGGTTGAATTATCATCTACAATTATGAACTTTTATTAATAAAAAAAGTTATTTTTAACAAAGAAGTTTAACTTCCAACCAAGTAGAAAATTTTCAATTAAAGATGGTTAATGCTCAAGAAAAAATATAAATGTTGATCTTTGAAATCTTTTTTTTAATTTTATAATAAAAATAATTAAATTTAACCGGAAAAAGATGGATTCTCAACTGAAAATTTAATAAATGATATTTAAACAAATAGGATTTCAATTTTAAATAAAAAACAGTTAGATTTAACTAAAAAAGACGAATTTTCAACAAAATAGTTGCATCCTCAGTCTAAAACCGATTATTTATTAAACAAACAGTTACATTTTTAATGAACCAGATGAATTTTTAACCAAAAATACGATTTTTCAAGAAAATAGTTAAATTTTCAAACAAAGAAGGTTGAACTTCAACAAAACATAGTTGGATTTTCAATTTTTAACAAATAGATAAATTTTCAGCATCAACAAAAATTAATTATCAATCAAACAATTGCATTTACAAAAAAAAATTTGAACTTTCAGACAAAAGAGATGAATTTTCAACAAAAACTTAGTTAAAATTTTTTTTAATAATAAAATTTTCATTAAAATATTTGAAGGTTCAACTAAAATGATGAATCTTGAACAAGAAAAAATTAGTTTTTAACAGAAAAGTTTAACTTTTAACCAAGTAGTTGAATTTTTTATTGGAAAATGCTAGTTCTCAAGGAAAAGTATAATAGTAGATATTTGAAAAAAAAATTAATTTTTAGTGAAAAAATTATATTTAAACAAAAAAGTTGAATCCTCAAGAAAAAATGTAATAGTCGGTTGATATTTAAAACCGGAAAAGACTTTCATTTTGAATTTTGACCAGTTTAACTTAACAAAAAAAGACGGAGAAAAAAATTGCAACCAAATTTTTTAATGTTCAAACCATAAAGGCGAATTTTCTTTAAAAAAGTTTAATTTTCAACCGAATAGTTAAAACAGTTGCATTTCAATCAAAAAAATATTTTTTAGTCAATAGATCTCTTCAAAACAGTTGAATTTTCAATCCGAAAATTTGAATTTCCAACTAAAATGTCAATTTCGAATCAAATAGCTGAATTTTCTAAAAATAATAATAAAATTTTCAACCCAAAAACATTTTTCGAAGAAAAAGTTCAATTTTTAAGCCGAAAAGATGAATTTTTTAAAAAACAGTTTCATTTTCAACAAAAATCTGATGTTTAAACCAAGTAGTTGAATTTTCCACTAAAAAGATCAATTTTCAACACAAAATTGGCATAGTTGAATTTACAGTTCAAAAAATTGATTTTTAAGAAAGAAAAATTAATTTTTAACCAACAGAGATGGACCTTCAACTGATCAAATGAATTTTTAACAAAGTAATTTACCTGTCAATCAAGTATCATTCCCAAAAATTTCCAATGAATAAAATTAATTTTGTACCGAAAAATACGAATTTTCAACAAAATAGTTGGATTTTTCACCAAATAGTTGAATTTTCAAGTTTAAAAAAATACATAGATAAATTTTCAGCGAAAAAAAAATTAATTATCAATCAAACAATTGCATTTGCAAACAAAAATGTGAACTTTCTGACAGAAGGGACGAACTTTCAACCAAATAGTTGAATTTTCAAGAAAAAATGCGCATTTTTTAGTCGATAGTTGAATTTTCAATCTAAAAGGACGAGTTTAATATTCAAAAAGACAAATGTTTAACAAAACAGCTAAATTTTATACCAAAAATAATGCATTTTTAACAACTCACTTGAACTGTTTTTAAATAATAAAATTTTCCACAAAAAGTATAATTTTAAGCCAAATAGTTGAATGTTAACAAAAAAATAATTTTCAACTCAAAAGTTGCATTTACCACCAAATAGTTCAACCTTCAATTAAAGTAGACGATTTTTCAATAAAAAATGTAGAATTTTTAAACAAATAGTTGAATTTTCGAATCGAAAAGACAAGTTTGTTAGAAGATACATGAATTTTCACCAAAAAAAGTTATTTTTCAACCGAAAAGTTTGACTTCTATCCTTGATAGATGAATTTTTAATACAAAAGGACGAATTTTCAACCAAATATTTGTTTTCGACTAAAAAAAAAGGTGGATTTACTTATTGGATTCTATCAATTTAGTTTCAATTTAAATGAAAAAAACGACAAAAAGGGGAAACAAGAGGAAAAGGGGAAATAGAAGTTTCTTGAAAACAGTGAAAAAAAGGATTTCTTATGAAAAAGAGGATAATTTTTTTTTCAAGTAAAGATTCCGACTTGAAATGTATGTAGAATTGATATTATTATCGAAACAATTTAATTATTATCAGGAGACGTTCAAAAACTACTCCATGATATTTTGAAAAAAATTTTTTTTTTGAGAAAGCAGTTGAATTTTCCACCAAAAAAGATGACTTTTTAACGAAGTGGTTGCATTTTTAACAAATAATTACATTTTCAAGAAAATATTTGAATTTTTAACCACATGGTTGAATTGCCAACTAAAATTAAATACTTTCATCAATAAAAAAATTAATTTTTAAGAAAGATGTTTTACTTCCAACCAAGTAGCAAATTTTCAATTAAAGATGGTTAATGCTCAACAAAAAAATAATAGTTGATATTTAAACAAAATTTTTTTATTTCATAGTGAAAACAATTGAATTCAACCGGAAAAAGATGGATTCACAGTTAAAAATTTAATAAATGATATTTAAACAAAAAAGATTTTATTTTAAATAAAAAACAGTTGAATTTGACTAAAAAAGACGAATTTTCTACAAAATAGTTGCATCCTCAGTCTAAAACTGAATAATTATATAACGAAAATGTGAACTTTCAGGCAAAAGAGATGAATTTTCAACCAAGTAGTTGAATTTTCAAAAACAAAAGACGAATTTTTTGGTCGACAGTTGAATTTTCAATCTAAAAGGACGAGTTTAATATCCAAACAGACAACTGTTTAACAAAACAGTTGAATTTTGAACCAAAAATGATACATTTTAAACAACTTAGTTGATTTTTTCTTATAATAAAATTCTAAATAAAATATTTGAAGGTTTAACTAAAATGATGAAGCTTGAACAAGAAAAAATTACTTTTTAACAGAAAAGTGTAACTTTTAACCAAGTTGTTGAATTTTTAATTAAAAAATCTTAATTCTCAAAGAAAAGTATAATAGTAGATATATTAATAAAAAAAAAATTAATTTTTACTGAAAAAATTATATTTCAACAAAAAAGATGAATCCTCAAGAAAAAATGTAATAGTTGATATTTAAAACCGGAAAAGACTTTCATTTTAAATATTGACTAGTTTAATTTAACAAAAAAAGACGGATTTTCTACATAAAAAGATACATTTTCAAACCAAAGAAACGAATCTTCAACAAAAGAGTTTAATTTTCAACTAAAAAATATTTTTCAGTCAATAGAGAAAAAAATTGCAACCAAATTTTCTAATATTCAAGCCAAAATGTGAATTCTCTTCAAAAAGGTTGAACTTTCAACCCTAAAATAGGAATTTTCAACCGAATAGTTCAATTTTGTACCAAAATAATAGCATTTTCAATCCAGAAAGACAAATTTTTAACTAAACAGTTGCACTTCAAACCAACAAATATTTTGTAGTCAATAAATCTCTTCAAAACAGTTGAATTTTCAATCTGAAAATTTGAATTTCCAAACAAAATGTCAATTTCGAATCAAATAGCTCAATTTTTTGAAAAGATAATAAAATTTTCAACTCAAGAACATTTTTCGAAGAAAAAGTTCAATTTTTAGGCCAAAAAATAGAATTTTTTAAAAAACAGTTTGATTTTCAATGAAAAATTTAAGTTTAAAGCAAATAGTTGAATTTTCGACTAAAAAGATCAATTTTCAACAAAAAATTGGCATAGTTAAATCTTCAGTTTAAAAAATTGATTTTTAAGAAAGAAAAATTAATTTTTAACAATAGAGATGAACCTTCAACTAATCAAATGAATTTTTAACAAAGCAGTTTAAATTGCCAATTTTCAGCAAAAAATTTTTTAACTAAAAGGATAAATAATAAATAATGAAATAAATTTTTAACAAAGTAGTTCACCTATCAACCAAGTAGTTGAATTTTCTGAAAATAAAATTTTTCTGTTGAATTTTTTTATGTTATTAAAAATTGACAGTCATTCCCGATTAAAAAATTAATTCATTATCATTTCTAACAATTTTTAATAAAGAAGATTAATTTTGTACCGAAAAATACGACTTTTTAACCAAATACTTGAGTTTTCAACTGAAAATTATAAATTTGAGCCAAAAATGGATTATTTAAATTGTGAGTGAAGAAAAATAATTTTCAATTTTAAAAAACGAATTTTCAACAAATCAAATTTGATTTTTAATCAAAAGAGATGAATTCTAAACCAAAAAATATAATATTGTACTTTCCAATTAAAAAAAGGGAAATTTCATATTTGGATTTTCTAAATTGGTTCCATTAATTCAGTTCAGATTTAGGTAAAAAAACGAGAAAAAAAGGAAGAAGGGGAAAAAGGGGGAACGGAATTCGGGTATTTAAAAAAAAGATAATTATTTTCAAAAATTATTCCTAATTAGGAAAATTTTTCATTTTAATTTGAATGTCTTTCAAAATTAGAAGCTATTTCCAATTGAACAATTTTATCCTTTTTATACAAAAAAATCCTCCTATTTCCCCTGTTTTCAAGAAACTTTTCCCTTTTTCCCCTTTTTCTCGTTTTTCACTACAATTCGAACTGAATTAGTAAAACCGAATTAATTTTTTTTTATTAACAATTTGAATAATCAATTTTCGGCTGAAATTGATCCTTTTGAGACGAAAACTGAACAATTTGATTGAAAATTCGACTTTGTTGGTAGAAAATTTAATATTCTTGACTGAAAATTCAACTATTTGGTTGAAAGTTGAACCACTTTGTTGAAATTTTATTTTATTAGTAGAAATTCATCTCTTTACTTGAAAATTGAACCATTTTTTGGAAATACGTTTTTTGTAAATAAATTTCTTAAAACTGCAATTTTAACTCTTTCGCTCTTGGTTTTAAATTAATAGTTTTTATTTCAAAATTGAACTATTGAATTAAAAGTTAACTTTTTTGTTGAAAATTCATATTTTCGGTTTGAAAATTGATCTTCTTGACTGAGAACTCAAGTACCTAATTAAAATTTGAACTGCTATATTAAAAATTCATTTTATTAGTCGAAGAATTATCCCTTTTGTTAAAAATTCATTTTTCTTTGTTGAAAATTAATTTTTTGATCTGTAGATTTAACTATGCTTTTTTTTTGTTGAAAATTGATCATTTTTAATTTAAAATTCCACTACTCAGTTAAAGTTAAGGTAGAAAATTATTCTTTTTGCTTAAAAATTTAACTAATTTGTTGAACATTTTTCTTTTTGGTTGAAAAATCTATTATTTTGGTAGAAAATTCAACTATTCGATTGAAAATTGACTTTTTGGTTCGCATTTCAAATTTCCGGGTTGAAAAGATTTAGAATTCTGGTACGTAAAAACAGTATCATTATTTCCTAAAATTACTTTTAATTTTATTTTTTTCAACTTCAATTATTTTTATTATTTTTATTTATTTCAATTTAATTTTTAATTTTTGAAGGTAATAATTAATTAAGACTTGCAGCAATCCAATTTCAAAATTAACCATTTCAATTATAAAAGTCTTTCAAAATTAGAAAATTTTTTCAAATTGTACAATTTAAAATTAAGAATTCAAATTTAAAAAATTCAGAATTGGGCAATATAAAATTGAAACTTTTGTTTGAAGATTTTTTTGCAACTTTCGTTTTTTTTCTGAGAAAAATTAGATTTTTCCAAAATAATTTTTATCACTGTGAGTAATTTTTGGAAGAAAAATACTAGAAAAGTCCCATTTTATTTGATTTTTTAAAAAATTTTTAGAAATGCTTTTGTGATTTATAAAACAAAATGAAAATTATATATAATATTTACCAACTTGTATAACTCTTCTGCCTGGAATTTTTTTCGGGACAAAAATCCGATCAGCAATGTTAAACATTTCGAAAAAATAAAATGAAACGGGAATTTTTGAACTAAAAGTTTTTTGCAAAATTGAAGAATTTCATATTGTGGCTTTCGAAATTCAAAATCTGAAATTGGATCTAAGAAATGCTCAATTCAAGGTTTATCGAATTTTACAATACACAATAAAAAATTGAACAATTTTCAACTGAAAATATTTAGATTTAAAAAAAGAATTTATACAATCGAACCATTTCTAATTTTAGCTTTCAAAATTAAATTATTCAGTATCTAACAATTTCCAGTTGGTTAAAAAAATGATAAAATTTTTTTAAATAAAAAAAAAATAGATTTTACGCAATATAAATTGATACTAAAATTATGAATTTACCAGGTTTTAGGTGGTACGAGTGTAATGAACGGAATGATGTACATGAGAGGATCTCGCAAAGATTACGATGACTGGGCAAGAATGGGAAATCCCGGATGGTCTTACCAAGAAGTCCTTCCTTATTTCATAAAAAGCGAGGATAATTATCAGGTCAACGATATGGATTATGGATATCACGGAGTGGGAGGGCCCCTCACAGTCACCCAATTTCCATATCATCCGCCCCTGAGTTTTGCTCTTGTGGAGGCCGGAAAAGAATTAGGTACATTTTTTATTAAAAAAATTCAAAAACACCCTGCATATAAAGTAACCTCTAACTTCATAGGCAATGAACTTCGCCCTCCGACCTTTGACCCTAGACCCCCTGACCCCTGACGGCCGTAAGGCCTTACGCCCTTGCATTTTACCTCAGACATTTGACCTTTAAATCCGAAAATATGGTGCCCTGAATTTTGACCGCTGACATTTTACCCTTGCCGTATGACCCTCACAGTTGACCTTTGACTCTTGAAATATAACCAGGTCACTGATAACATTTCAAATTTTACCTTAGACATCTGACGTTGGACCTTTAAATCCTAAAGTATGTCCCCCCCACTTTTGACCCCTGAGATTTTAATCTTTATATATGGCTCTCACATTTGAATTTTTGCATCTGAAGTTTGACCTTTGACTCTTGACATATGACCAGGTATCTTTTATCCTTTCACATTGTGGCCTCTGACTTTTGACCCATGACCTTAGTCACCCACGTTTTACCTCAGATGTCTGACGTTTAACCTTATACATCTGACGTTTGACCTTCTTATTGTGAAATATTGACCCTCAGTTTTGACCCCTGACCTTTGACTCTTGACATATGACTAGATCTTTTAACCTTTCACATTTGACCCCTGACATTTCAACCTTCACCTATAACTCTAAAATATGACCGATGACCCAAATAAAAAAAGTCCCATTGTGTATCCAGAAAACGTATTTCCATAAATTTCCGGAAATGTATGAAAATTTTCAGTGATTTATGACAATTTTATAGGTAAGTATCGTAGCTTACCATAAATTACCCAAAATTCATTGTTACCAATTTCCATAATTTTCAGGAAATTTATTAAAAGTGTTGGTAATTTACGGTAATCTTACCGGTGAATATGGCAACTTACCATAAATTACCCAAAATTCATTATTAAACATTTACATAAATTTCTGGAAATTTATGAAAATTTTCAGTCATTTATGGTAATTTTGCAAGTAAATATCGTAACTTACCATAAATTACCCAAAATTCATTTTTGAAAATTTTCATACATTTCCGGAAATTTATGAAAATTTACGGTAATTTACTGTAATTTGATCAGTTAAATATGGTAAGTTTCCATAAGCAATCGTAAAATTCTATTATCTTCAACCAAAATTTACTCACACTTTTTACGGTGAGTGGGCTGATAATCGTGAAATGCGAGCTCATAGATGTATAATTTTCATTATTCGCCTCTGACGTAACTTTTCAGACCCTAGAGAGTAAAAAGTAGAGCTTAAGCCCCGCCTATTAGGCGTCGAAAAGCGCTGAAATCATGCATGTGTTATAAAAAATAGTATACAACATGTGTATACAATTTTCTGACGCCCCCCCCCCCTAGGACACTTCTCTGGATCCGCGTCAGACACATTTTGAACTTTTTTGGTACTTTAAGCCTATTTGAGCAATACTGTTTGGGACATATGTGGCATAACTACTTGTGAAAATTAAGAAAAAAATGCAACAGTTTTAGTACAGTGAAACCGGGATTTAGCTCCCCTGGATTGTGCTCTTCCGAGAATTGTAGTCGCACCGTGGGGATACGTGAGAGGCATTTGAGGGGGGATGTGTGGTGTGCACTTAAGCGTGACAAAACAGAGAGAGAATCAGGAGAGAGATAAAACAGGAGAGAGACAAAATAGTTCCGAGACTCTGGATTTAACGCCAAGGTCAGCCCCGAAACCAGCGCTAAATCCAGATTCGACTGTACTTTCATTCCTGTTTGGATTTTTAACATTTTTAAAGGGAATTTGGTACTTAAGTACTAATTTGTCTTATACCCAGTAACTGTTTAATCAAAAAAACGTCAAAGAGGTTTCAATTATGGGTCTAGAAGGTTGAGGGAGTGGCGAAAGGAGGAGTGAGATGTAGGGTGATAGCTGAAGGAATAAGCAGAAAGAGCGAAAGAATGAAAGAGGGAAAGAGGAAGAAGAGAAGATGAAAAGATGAAAAGTGTGAAAGAGTAAAAGGGGGACAGCCAAACGGAATGCAGTAGCATAGAGGAAGAGCAACAGGGGCAGGTGGAGTGGAGGACAGAGGGGAAGAGGGAAAGAAGGCATGTGGGACAGCGGAACACATTGACATACAGAAAGATGTGGAAAGAGGCAGAATGAAAGAGGGAAAGAGAAAAATAGGCAGAGGGGGTCATGAAGCAGGGGGTAGTAGGACACAGAGGCTGAGGGAAAAAAGGATAGAGGGAGGGGGAACGGAGGAACACAGGGATAGCGGGATAGAGGGACAGAAGTACGGACAGACAGATGGACAGAAGGATAGAGGGATAGATGGATAGAGAAACAGGCGGACAGAGGGACTGGGAGACAGATGGACAGAGGGTGAGAGGGAGTGAGGGAATGAGGGAGTGAGGGTGAGGACATGGAGATACAGATAAAGAGGGGCAGAGGGACAGGTGGGCAGAGAGAGATGGTGAGGGACAGGTGGACATAGGGAAAGTAAGAAATAGGAAAGGAGAGATAGATTTATCGAGTTGCAAAGCAACAAAGAGAAAGGAGGATAGGAGGTTATAGGGAAAGAGGTACAAAGGGACATACGGACAGATGTAGAAGGATAGAAGGATAAAAAGATAGATGAATAGAGGGACAAACGAGCAGAGGGTTGGATGGATAAAGGGATAGATTTATGGAGGGACATGAGGACAAAGGGGCATATGGACAGGCGGACAGTGGGATATAGGGAAAGAGGAATAAAGGGACAGTAAGATAGAGAGGTAGAGGGGTAGATTGGTAGAGGGACAGGACAGGATAGAGGACAACAACACAGAGGGTCAGGGGGTAGCAGGATAGAGAGATAGAGGGTCAAGCGGAAAGAGGATTAGAAGGCTAGATGGATATATTGATAGAGCGACAGGAGGACAAAGGGGCAAGTCGACAGCGGAATATAGGGAAAGAGGTATAAAGAAACAGGCGTACAGAGAGAAAGAGGAAAAGAGCAACATAGGGATAGAGGGGTAGACGAATGGAGAGATAGATAGGTAGATTGATAGAGGGAAATGACAGGATATAAGGACAATAGGACAGAGGATAAGAGGGGTAGAAGGATAGAGGGACAGAAGGATAGAGGGGCAAATGGACAGAGGTTTAGAAGGCAGGGGGATATAGGTAAAGAGGTTTGAAGGGACAGGTGGATAGAGAGATAGAGAAACATAGGGGGTCAAAGAGGTAGAGGAATAGAGAGATAGAGGGACAAACGGACAGGAGGACAGAGGGACATGTGGATAGCGAGATATACGGAAAGAGGGAAAGAGGGAAAGAGGGAAAGAGGGAAAGAGGGAAAGAGGGAAAGAGGGAAAGAGGGAAAGAGGGAAATTTTTTGAAATACCCAAAAATTCATACCCAAACTGTTTTTCATTATAATTGACACAGGTTATGAGACAGCGGATTTGAATGGGAGAACTCACACTGGATTCGCCATAGCACAAACTACCTCAAGAAATGGCTCTCGACTTTCTACAGCTCGAGCTTTTCTTCGACCCGCTCGAAATCGCCATAATTTACACATTATGCTTAATTCTACAGCGACCAGAATTCTTTTCGACGAGAACAAAAGAGCTGTGGGCGTTGAATTCGTTCATAATGGACAATTACACCAGGTTTCTGTCGGAAAGGAGGTCGTCATTAGTGGAGGTATATAGAATTTTTTTTTAACCTCTCTCAAGAGTCTTTTTTTTACACTCATTTGATTTTCCTTTTAGATTGTAGTTTATACTTTATATTTGCAGTTTTTGTAGGTTCTTTCATATCCTTTACATAGATTATAAATTACAAAAAAGTGTTTCGTAGTTCCCCTCTTCCCACTTCACCTTCTTACTATCCAAACCCTCACTTCTCATACTATCCCCCTTTTACTACCCTACTACCCCTTCCCTCACTTCCCTCCCACTATTTCCTCTGCTTCCCCTCCCCTCATTTCCCATACTTCCCTTTCTCTCATTCCCCCTCACTTCCCCTACATCTCACTCATTTCCCATTCTCCTTCTCTTCACTTCGCCTACTTCCCCTAATTTCCCCGATTCCCATCGTTTCCCACTCCTCTTTTCCACCCTTTTCCACACTTTCCGTATTTGGGGATTTTCCGTTAAAATTCTTGAGAATAAAAAGTGGGATTGTAATTTTTTATTGACGAAAAAATATATTCGAATACCATGTAAAATTAATTAAAATTTAATTTGTTTGAATTATGAAGGTGCTGTCAATTCGCCACAAATACTTCTAAACAGTGGAATTGGTCCAAGAGAAGATTTGGAAGCTGTGGGAGTTCCAGTAGTCAATGATCTTCCTGGAGTTGGAAAAAATCTTCACAATCATGTTGCCTATCTTCTCACTTATACTATAAATGACACAGACACCACTCCACTTAATTGGGCCACTGCTATGGAATATTTACTCTTCAGGGATGGTCTCATGTCTGGAACAGGTAAGATAAAAATGTTATTTGAAAATTTAATTGTTCGAGTATTGCCTTCCAGTAAAATATGCCGGATTTTAATTTTTTCTTTAGGATTTTATTGTCAACTTAGCTTCTTTGGCGGCGGGATTCTACAGAATTCCAAAGAATTCATATTGAATTCTAAAGAATTAATTGTGAATTCCAAAGAAATCTAGGTGAATTCCAACCAATCAAAGTACATTACATGAACATGGGCGCTCCGAGTTTGTAACCGGAAAGTCCGGGCTCGATTCCTGCTGCCGGTGTTTTTTTTTGCCAATTTTTTTTATTTGAAACTTTATTTGGTTGCAATTGACTATCAAATTTATTTTTATTAAGCCAAAGTAATTATTTTTTACTATTTTTTTCCATGTGAACAAATTTGTTTCTTTAACCTTCGCCACTTTTACTTCAAGAAAGGGGGGAATTAATTGTTTTATATTAAATTAATGTATAGATACCATACTGGATTCAATTTGAAACGCTTAAGATTTCAAGTTGAAATATATTGGATTTTCCACAAAATAGCTGAATTTTCTACCAAAAGAGATGCAATTTCAAACAAGATGATTTTTCAACCAAATAGTTAAATTAAAAAAAAAAGAGAATTAAGTTGAACTACAGTTGCATTTTTATACAAATATTCGAATCTTCATGCAAAAAAAAAAATTTTAGAAGACAGTTGAATTTTCAACCAAGAACTTTTCTACCAGAAAAGATGAATTTTTAATCCAAAAAGACGAGATTTCAACAAGGCACTCAAATTTTTAACAAAATAATTAAATTCTTAACAAAATAGTTTAATTTTAAACTAAAATGATGAATTTTTAACAACAACAAAAATTAATTTTTTACAGAGAAGTTCAACTTTCAATCAAGTAGTTGAGATTACATTAAAAGAATATTAATTTTGAATCAAAACCAGTCGAATTTAACCAGAAAGATTAAATTTAAGCGAAAGCCGTAATAGTTGATATTTCAACCAAAAAGACGAATTTTTTGAAAGATATTTAAATTTTTAATTAAGAACTTTACTAACTAAAAAAATAAATTTTCAATCCAAAAAGACGAATTTTCAACAAAGGACTTAAATTTTTAACAAAATAATTAAATTCCTAACAAATAATTAAATTTTCAACAAATTTGTTGAGTTTTCAACTAAAATCATGAATCTTTAACAAAAAATTAATTTTTAACAAAGAAGTTCAACTTTTAACCGAGTAGTTTAATTTCCAATCAAAAAAGTGCAAAAATCAAAACCAGTCGAATTTAGTGAAAAATATAAATTCTAAATGAAAATTGTAATAGTTGATATTTCAACAACAACAAAATTGAAATTTAAAATAAAAAACAGTGAATTTAACCAAAAACGACGACTTTTCGACGATATAGTTGAATCTTCAACCAAAATAGATTAATTTTTACCAAAAAGTTGCACTTTTTACCAAAAAAGATCAAATCTTTACTGCACTAAATAACTAAACTAAATAACTAAAATCAAACCAAAAAGATGATATTTCAATAAAGATTTTAATTTTTAAGCCGAAAAGTCTAATTTTCTACAAAGTAGTCAAATTTTCAACAAAAAAGTAACCTTTCAACCAAATATTTCAATCTTCAACCAAAGAGATGGATGTTCAACTAATGAAAAGAATTTTTAACAAAGTAATTTAACTTCGACCAAGTAGCTAAATTTGCAATCAAGAATATTAATTTTTTATCAGAAAAGATGAATTTACGACAAAGTAATTAAATTTTAAATAAAATTATTGCATTCTCAACAAAAATATATGAATTTTCAACAAAAAAGTTGAATTTTCAAGCCAAAAAGTATAATTTAAAGAAAAAACAGTTGCATTTTTAACAAAAACTTAACTTTTAACCAAATAGTTAAAATTTCAATTAAAAGTGATCAATCTTCAATAAAAAATAGAACAGTTAAATTTTCAGTTGGAAAAATTGATTTTCAAGGGAAAAAAACGAATTTTTCACAAAATAGCTGAATTTTCTACCAAAAGAGATGAAATTTCAAACAAGAAAGATTATTTCTCAACCAAATAGTTAAATTAAAAAAAAAAGAATTTACTTGAACTACAGTTGCATTTTTATGAAAATATTCGAATATTCAGTCCAAAAAAAAAATATTTTTTTAGAAGACAGTTGAATTTTCAACCCAGAACTTAAATTCTTAACAAAATAATTGAATTCCTAACAAATAATCAAATTTTCAACTAAAATGATGAATCTGCAACAAAAAATTAATTTTTAACAAAGAAGTCCAACTTTTAACCGAGTAGTTTAATTTTCAATCAAAAATTTCAGAAATCAAAACCAGTCGAATTTAATGAAATATATAAATTCTAAATGAAAATTGTGATAGTTGATATTTCAACCAAAAAAGTGTTAAATTTGAAATAAAAAACAGTTGAATTTAACCAAAAACGACGACTTTTCAACGATATAGTTGAATCTTTAACCAAAAAAGAATAATTTTTTACCAAAAAGTTGCAATTTTTACCAAAAAAGATCAAATCTCTACTGAAAGAGATACATTTTCAAAAAAAAAAAATGAATTTTCAGCAAAAGAATTGCATTTTCCACCAGAAAAGAGATTTTAGTCAAGAGTTGACTTTCCAACCCGAAAATTCTAATTTTCAACCAAAAAGTTAACTTTCAACCAAATAGTTGAATTTTCAACCAAAAAAGATGAATTTTCAGTAAAGAATTGAATTTTTAAGCCGAAAAGTCAAATTTTCAACAAAAAAGTAACCTTCCAACCAAATAGTTCAATCTTCAACCAAAAAGATGGATGTTCAACTAATAAAAGGGATTTTTAACAAAGTAATTTAACTTCGACCAAGTAGCTAAATTTTCAATCAAGAATTTTTATTTTTATCCGAAAAGATGAATTTACAACAAAATAATTGAATTTTAAAAAAAATTATTGAATTCTCGACAAAAATATGTAAATTTTCAACCCAAAAAGACGAATTTTCAACGGAAAAGTTGAATTTTTAAGCCAAAAAGTATAATTTTTGAAAAAACAGTTGGATTTTTAACAAAAAGTTAACTTTTACCCAAATAGTTAAAATTTCAATTAAAAGCGATCAATTTTCAACCAAAAATAGAACAGTAAATTTTTCAGTTGAAAAAATTGATTTTCAAGCCAAAAAAAACGAATTTTTCACAAAATAGCTGAATTTCTACCAAAAGAGATGAAATTTCAAACAAGAAAGATGATTTTTCAACCAAATAGTTGAATAAAAAAAAAATAAAAAACTTGAACTACAGTTACATTTTTATGCAAATATTTGAATCTTTAGACCAAAAAAAGATTTTTTTAGAACACAGTTGAATTTTCAACTGAGAACTTTACTACCAGAAAATTAATTTTCTACAAAAAATAGGAATTTACAACAAAATACCTACATATTTAATAAAATTGTTAGATCGTCAACTAAAAACGATCAATTTTTAACCAATAGTGGAATATTTAAAGTTTCAGTTTACAAAAATAATTTTTAACGAAAAAAAAAACAAATTCTTAAGAAAATATTTGAATCATAAAACAATAAAATGAATGTTTAACAAGTTAGTTTAAGTTTCAACCAAGTAGTTGAATTTTCATAAAAAAAAGATGGATTCTCAATGAAAAATTTTCAACAAAAAACGATCATTTTTCAACCAAAAATAAATAGTTGAATTTCCATTATAAAAAATTAATTTTGGATCGAACAAAAAACGATCATTTTTCAAAAAAAAAAAAAAAACAGAATAGTTGAATTTCCATTATAAAAAATTAATTTTGAATAAAAAAAAAAACAGATTTTCTAACAAAATAGTTGAATCTTTAACCAAATACTAGAATTTGTAACTAAAAGAGTTGCATTTTAAACCAAACATAAAATAGTAAATTTTTCAATTTTAAAAAATTAGCTTTTAACCAAAGAAATAGTTTTTCTTATTGAGTTTTAATAAATCAGTTCGCATTCAAGCGAATAAACAGAAAAAGGGGGAGGTTTGTTAAAAACAGGGGAAAGAAGGGGAAAAAATAATTTAGAAAAAAAAACAAGCTATGGCGAACAATAAAAATCTGCTAAGGCCTCGGTGGCGTCAGTTGTTAACTCTCCATTCATGGATAGTGCTTTCCTGATTCAAATCCGGGCTAAAGTAGATTTTTTCTTATTCTTCAAAAATTTATTTGTCCGAAATAATCATTATAACATAAAAATTTGTCATAATTAAAATTTTTTAAATCGGGCGTCAGCATCTTTAAATGGTAATAACATCTACCAAATATTAATAAAGTTAAACCCACATTGATTGAAAATTTTACATTTGTCGTATCGTAGAAATAAGTATAATATTCCCCTGTAAAAAAGAAGCTATGAAGAACAGGAAAAGATCTGCTTAGGCTTCGATTACGTAATTGGTTAACGCTCCACTCATGGATAGTGGCGTTCCAGGTTCAAATCCGGGCTGAGGCAGATTTTTTTTTCTTATTCTATCGCCCGATCATTTTTATATACAAATTTATAATCAAATAAGTGCATAATAAACATCTAAGAAAGAATCTTTAATAGAATGATAATTAATTATCAACAAATAAGATACCAAAATATTAAGTAATAATATTAATTTTGTCAAGAGAGTTTTGGTAGAAGTTAAGCAGTTGAGAAACGTTTATCGATCAGTCTAATTATAAATAGAGCAGACAAGCCTTCGACGATTCATTAAGTTGTAACGACTTGGTTTTTTGCCTTCAGCAGTCGCACGTGCTGAATATGTTGAAAAAAGTTTAGAAAAAAACCCGATCGGGTTTATTTCGTAAACTGGTTACATGGAACTGATAAACGTACTAAACAGAAACTGAAATAATTGAGATTTCTGATTTTCATACCATTAGAGAGTTTCCTCCGATTTAGAAATTAATTTCACGTGGATAGAATTTTTGGAATTTGAAATTGAAACTTGTTGTACAATTAAACTAATTAATTCATTAAATTAATAAATTAAACTTTTAATGAAAACATTCAATTGCGAGAAAAGTTGAAAATTGGACAATCGCGTTCCTTCCAGTTTTTTTATATTATTTTTTATTTTATGAGTCTAAAAAAGTGATATTACCAAATATCGGAATTTTCAGTTTGTTCATGTAATAATTATTTAATCAATTTCTTAAATCAAAATTTCCAATTAGGCAATTTGATTTCATCATAAAATTTGTTTTTAAATGTTCCTAAACATTATTAATAAAAAACAACATTTTAATTGTGAATAATTTCTTAATATTGGGAAATAATTCTGTTCTTAACATTTTGCTATCACACTATGATTTGTGAACTTTTTCAAAAATTTTTAATTTCCTACCAAAGAAGACGAATTTTTAACAGAAAAGTTAAATTGTAGACCAAATAGGTATACAAAAAAGTAAAGAAAACTTATACTATTTTCACAGGAATCTACTAATCAATACAATATTATTGTTTATGGCTATCTTCTTCTGTATTAATACTAGATTGTTGCAGTTTTTTCTGAAATTTTTAACTTTTTGTCCACATTTCTATTAAAGTAAAGTAATAATTAAGTTAAGTTAACAAAAATAATTGTTTCAACAATTTAGTCTTATTGTTAATAATGTTCTCTTTGCTCAATGGTAGAAAATTGCGGTTTTTCTGAATTTTTTAACTATTTGTCCATTTTTCACTTGAAGTGATTTACTAATCAATTCACTTGAAAAAATAATTGTTTAAACAATTTATTATTATTTATAACTATCTTCCCTTAGATAAGTGGTAGAAAGTTACGGTTTTTTCGGAAATGTTTAACTTTGGTTCACCTTTTTAGATATAAACAAATAATAAATAAACATTACAGAGAATCATATTTTGAACAATCTCTTTCTTTTTTGTAAATATATTTTTCTGAAATGAAAGAGATATTTGAAGTATTCTTTAAATTTTCTATATGGATCATATTGAATGTAAATTTTCCTTGAAGAAGTTACTGAGAGCCATTTTGTTTAAATTAATATTATTATTTAATATTTTTTTCTAACTGGCATTAATTATTAACTAAGTAAAAAGTTGACAGAAAGGTGAAATATTCAGGAAAACCCCCCAATTTTCTAGCAATTATCTAAGGAAAAATTATTATAAACAATAATAAATTGGCTGAACAATTATGTTTCTTAACTTGCATTAATTACTACTTTATTAAGTAAGTGGAAAGTGGAAAATTTCAGAAAAAACCGCAACTATCTAGCATTACTACAGGAGAAGATAGTTTTTAACAATAATAATTTATTTAAACAATTATGTTTGTTAAAAGTAAATAATTATTACCAAACTCGAAGTGATGAGTGGACAGAGAATTGAATATTTCAGACAAATCGGCAACTTTCTAACATTATTCATTGATAATATTATTTAAAATAATAATAAGTTATTTAAATAATTAATTTTGTTTACTTTATTTAATTATTTATCTCACTGTAATTATTGAAAATTGGACAAAAAGTGGAACATTTTTGAAGAAACTGCAATAATAAATTGTTTAAAAAATGTATGTAAACAACTAATTACCAGTATAAAGTAGTATTTTATGTATTAAAAACAAGTTGCATTAAAAAATACCGCAAAAAAATCATAAATAGCGCCAAAAACTCGCAAAAATTAAAAAAAAAATTAAAATTAAAGTCAAAATTTAAAAATATCTTTTCTGGGACAACACCGCCATTTTATTTCTTCGAAAAAACAAAATTTGTGCTGAATTGTGCTAGGTTTGTGCTCAATTATGAGGTAAAAGGTTTTTCAAAAAAGTCAAAATTTGAACCGAAAAAATTATTGTCCTATACACTTTTCACTTAGGTCAATATTTTTTGGTGAAATAGTAGTTTTATTTTTCCTCAAAATAATTTTTCAAAATGCGAATTTCAAAAATCTGAAAGGTGTTCTGGGTTGTGCTAAGCATGCAAAACAATTATTGTCTTATACACTTTTCACTTGCTAGCCCCAAAAAAGATTTTTTTGAATTCTAACTCAAATTTCGATTTTTTCAAAAAAAGCAGCACAATTCAGCACAAACTTAGCACAATTCAGCACAACTTTTGTTTCTTCGAAAAAACAATATGTTGGTGCCAACTTCTTGGACATGTCCTTTTTTTAAACCTCAAATCAAAAAGCCGTACTGAAAAAAAGGATTACTTGTACCAAGTGAAGTTTGCTTGCCTGAAGTAAGTGAAAGTCCTGATTATTTTCAAAGGAATATTTATTTGAAGCAAATAAATATATGTACATTGAATGAAAAAATTTCTTCCAGCCAGAAAAATGTTGATAGGATTAAATTAAAATATACATTTTAAACCAAATAAATAACTCATTGTTCCAAATGAATGTGCCATGAATAGGAATGAATATTTCTTTGAAATGAGGAAATTTGAATTGATGGAAAGAAATGTATTTTAAAGTAAAGCAAATATTTTATAGGCTCAAAGAACTATATCTTGACATCAAATTTTTTAATATTCGAAGCAGAAAAATATCCCACTGGTTCAAAAAAAATATTTCTCTGGCCTAAACCATGCGCGAGTGCAATAAAGTAGTTCGTACTTCAACTGCCTGGGCGGAAATATTATATATAGTTTGTATATAGTGTGAAGTATTATATATAATATTCATTTGTTTTTTATAAAAAATGTATAAAACAAATGAATATTATATATAAAACTTC
>JAABKJ010005714.1:0-22726 GCA_011634705.1 Andricus grossulariae | reverse complement strand
TGCCAAAAATTAATTTTGGAGCTAATGATTACACAGAAATGATTGATTGGGAACAGACAGATGTTTCACTTACCGTAACTCCAGTTTTAATTCCTATAATAGAGGATGAACTTACCGCTGAGCTATCTATGGCCGATGGCTTGATACCAGACTGGTACTTTACATCTTTCCCTTGTCACAAAGTAGCGGTGGGAAGAACTCTTAGACTGGTAACAGAGGTGTCCAGACAAGCCATCGGTCCCGACGCTCGGGACCGGCAGATACGTGCCACACTTCTTTCTCGAAAGACTGTCAACTTATTTAACACTAAGAAAGACTTTGTGGGTGTAATTAATGCCTCTGAGACTTGAATAAGCACGTTCTACATATGGTTGGTTGGTTGGGTAGGTCATGGGTGGAGCCCGATGTGCAGCCACCTCCACCTGGTAGGCTCTGGGTCACTCGAAGTAGTAGAACGCAGTGAGCTAGGAGCTGCACAAGTATTTAAGCATTTTACTCGAAAATACGCAATTTTTAGCCATTTCTCCCTCCATGAGGATTGGCATGGGGTGACTTTGGCGCCTCCGTACGGACCTCTAAGTACCCTCTGATAACTTTTCATCGTAAAGTCACCCTTGGAAGGCATCGGTATCGATTTTAAACCCATTTTTGCAAAACCTTAAATTTTACTGTTTTTTAGTGAAATTTCAAGATTTCACCCTCAAAGAACAGACTAAAGATATTATCCGATTTCAAAATTTCAAAGTGTGCTGGATTTCGGATTGGACTGAGCCACCTTTCCGCACCCAGGCGTTTCCTAGACGCACAATGTTGGTGTTTCGCCCCAGCCTAATCAAGGGCCTTAAGTTCGTTCTTCGTCCATTGAACCACCCCAAACGAGTAGAGTAGAACCGGGACGGCAAGCATATTAGTCGCGGATAGCTTGTTCAACGCCGAAAGATTGGATGACCATCTGTCAAAGAAGATGCTTGTATCTGCTTCGGAGACCCTCATTTACTGATGTTATGTCCTGAATGCGGCTTTGAAACTTTTCTTTCCTACCTTGACCTCTTTTTTAAATAAATTTTTGTCCCACTTTGTCCTCATTTTTCAAAGCTTTTTGTCCTACTTTTCGAAAATCAATTATGGTCACCCTACTCGAAACTTATATACGTATACATATACTAATTTGTATTGAAATTCTTTGAAAATTTGTTTTCTTTTGAGGTTAGAAAATAATTAATTATAAATTGTAGGTACATTTCACTATAAATCTTATGACAATTTTTGTAAAGAAAATTCTAATTCGGCAAAATTGGCCTACTTTTACAACATCGCATTAATCCAATTCCCACCTGTCTGCTGAAATTCTGAAAGTACTGATTATTCTATACATTATAAATAAATTGGGCTGCAATAATTTTTGTTGATATTTTACCCAATGAAGATGAATGTAGGTAGACCTTTCGCAAACCTTATCATTTGTGTTCACCTCACTACCATGTGGTAACAGCCAACCCTCGTGAAAAGAAATACCAATTTAATACCACTTTAAGACCAGTTTCAAACAACATTTGATCTTTTTCTGGTATGTACTCTTCAGCCTATACCTGCATAATTCTTAGGGCATTCAAATAGAGACCACTTTCTCTCTCTCTCTGAAATAAGGATAGCTGGCTGGGACAAAAGGACTGCCCTACCGGAAATCTAGATTATTTTTAGATACTTTCTAGACTCAGCTCCTCTTGCAAAACTTTAAGACAGTTTGATGTCTTGTCTAGGGTTCGTCTATAGAGTTCAGCTAGTTGTGTCTAGTAAGTTTTACCTGCGACCCTTTTGAGTCTAGCATTTGTCTAGTATCATCTAGGAAGGGGTCAATTCTAGATGATGTGCTCCTACTATCGGCGAGAAAATTCGAGTCCTCTGGCTTTGACGTTAAGAAAGTAAGTGAAGAAAAAATGGTAGCTCAAAAAATGAAGGCTCATTTTAAAGATCAAAATATTGTACGTTAATGAGCCTGAAATGAATATGTCAAAAAAAATTGTATAGCTTACAGACCCGAAAATCTGTTAAAAAGTATGGAAATTTGACAGCTTTTAAAGACAGTGAACTTTGAAAGATAGTTTTTTATTGAAAAAATAATAGGAAAAATCTATCTTGAGTTCTAATGAAGATAATGACGTGATTTAAATTAGAGGTAGTTCGGTGAACTATTTGTAATTATTTACAATTTGAAAGAAGTATGTGGTTCTTTTTTTCTTCGTGCAAATTGCGATAATGGAAGACAGTTTTTTATACTGGAAAGCAAGTGTATGAAACCAGCGGGGTGCCTTTTTTCATGGGATCGTCCTCGTCTTTCTTGGTAGCAGATGCTGAGGAAAGACGAGGACGGTCACATGAAAAAAGTTCCTTATGACAGATATCGCAAATCAAAATCTCAAACGGTGAAAGTGCAAGTTTGCGCGGGCTTATTTAAATCAGAAAGTGTTGAATTTTTGTAAATAATATGATACATTCTTGATTGTGAATTGAAAAAACGGAAAATCATTTTTATTGAAAATGTTATTAAATATTTTACCAAATTTCAAAATAAAATCACACAAGCCAAAGTACTATAATTATTAAAAAATTGTGTTTAGTCAGTTTAGAGCAATTCCATGTCAAATCATCTAAAGAATTTAAGATATTGTCAGTAATTTTGACGAAAATTCTAGTATTCGCTTTTTATGTTGTTGAAAGAAAAACCCTAAATTAATTTTTGAAAAAATAAAAAACTTAAAAGATATTCAAAATTGAAAATTTTGGGCTTTTTTTTCTTAAAATTTTATAACTTTGGTGGTTTGAATGATATTAAGATCTATTTTTTAAATTATTTGTAATAATACGCAGTTATAAACAAATATTTTTATAACAAAAAATTTCACAAACTTGTCAAATTTTTCAAAAACTAATATTTAAACTCAATTTCTGAAAAAAAAACTCACTCTTTATTTTCTTTATTTTTCTATATAGATGGCTTACAATGTACTCTACAAGCCCCGTGAATATCATAATGGGATCTCAGAGTTCAGAATCGCGGACGCTGTGCAAACCATGCCATGGCGTATGTTCTTAATTATTTTTCGAGGACTAAGGGAGATTTCATTTTGATATTTACAGGGATTTTTTAAGCTATTTATAAAAAAAAGTGTAAAAGGTGACAAGCGACGTATGGCGACGTTATAAGAGACAAGCACTTTCACCGTCGAGATTTTGAACCGCGCCACCTATCTTTCGGACGCGAAATTACCTCTGATTAGCCCTCCATGTAATATATGCTCTAACCAAAATGTGACGAGTGGGTCACATGACCGGCTTCCTACCTTACCGAAACTTTTTTTTATTTGTAAACTTATTTTCACATGAATCGCCACATCGAGTTGAAAATTTGGGATAATAAATAAGAAGCACTAAAAAACACATCTCTGGTCCTACATTTTTATAATTAGGAAAAAAGCAAACAAAAAAATTATTTACAAAAAAGCTTTTTTTATAATTATAAAACTTTAGAACCAGAGCCGCGTTTCTTAGTGCTTTTTATTTAATATCCCAAATTTTCAACTCGATGTGGCCATTTGTGTGAAAATAAGTTTACAAATAAAAAAAGTGTCGGTAAGGTAGGAAGCCGGTCACGTGACCCACTCGGTACATGGCCGTAAGCCGGTGAAAATTTGGTCGTTTGCTCGCTGGTGGGAAATTTACATTTATTGTGAAATGTTTTTAAATAAATTGAGTTTTTTTTTAAATCAAAGCTTTTAAATATTTATTTGGAAATTATTCGTTGACGATGCACATAGGAAATAATATTAATGATAGCTTTGAATCAAAATTAACATTTGTGCTCTTATGCTCAATATATAGGGGTGGATCCAAATTCCTTACCAGCATTTTTAATATTATGAATTTTTCTAAAGGATTAAAAAGTCAATTAAAATATGTGTATTGGCTGATACCATAAAATTTGGTCTAATTATAATCATATAAATCATATACAAATATCTTCATATTATAAAAGCAACACTTTGATAAAAAATAAATGAGAAAATTCAACCCCGTAGCTTGAAAAACAAGTCACCGGGGCATTTTTGAACTTGGAACTTCGAAAACCCGATTTGCGAGAAAACCCAAAACCAGACTTTTGACGAGGGGGGGGGGGCAGCTCCGCCCTCAGGCGTCACGAAAGTTGTAAGTAAATAGAGGCGGAATATGCCCAACTTTGCAATAGGGCGCCCCTCGCCTCATCCTTATGGTCCAAAAAGGCTAAAGCCGGCACTGAGAAAAACGTATCGACGAGTGCCACAAGCCTACGTGTAAAATTATTGGTTCAAACATAACATTTATCCACTTCCGGGTCATAAGTAACTTCATTTCAGTGTTTCTAAGAAAAAAATTATTAATCAAGCTTTTTCCAATGAACGTAGACAAAAGTTTGACAATGAAATCCTGTGAAACTTCTATTAAGATGAAAAATCCTTAATGAAAAAATAGCATTATGGTAAAATTTAAATTTTACGCCACGATGACGATAGCTTGAGGTCGCAGTTCGATCTAATCGATACTTCGATACTTGAATTAGTCGTTCGTTGATTCGTTCGTCCGTCCGATGGCCGTCGTCCGTCAATGCAATGGCCGTCGTCGCCACTCGCCAGTCGTCGCGAATGAACAACGCCGTTTTTTCGCCGTGTTTCGACTGGCTAGTCGGTCTTTGATTGATGTCATTAATTGATGTACATACTACATACATACATACACACGTTGCAAAGAGTGTCCGTCGGTCTATCGTATGAATCGTCGTCGACGGCCAAGCTCTCGCTAAAATGCCGAACAGGCAGAAAAAGGACAAGGTGCGTGCCATACGATAGCGAGGGAAAATCGTGGTTGTTCTATCAACGGTAGTAGCGGTGTTTTTTAGTGGGCGGACGTAGCCGACGGCGACGGTTAACAGGGAAGTAGGGAACAACCCTGCCAATCCCTGCCTCCAGGTCTTGACAACTGACTCTTGACAGGCTAACGAGGCTAACTGGCTTTTTAGCCATGAGCACCCGGATCAGCCAAGCAAAGGGTGTGCAACTGGCTTTGGCTCAACCGTGCCCGTGACCATCCGTGACCTCGCGAAATCGACCGCGAATCGCCCGCTTCATTGCGTTGCCGTTACTCCTAAACTTCGCCGTTACTCCCTTCTTCTCCCTCTTCTTCTTTTCTTGAAGCGCGTGGTTTATTATAATGGTACTCTATCTACCCTTTTCTACTTTTCTCATCTCTCATTTTTCTCATCTCAATTTTTTCTCAGCCGTCTACATACCGCTATCGTGCGTCTAAATCCCGCTCGACCTCGCGGAATGTGACCGTCTGTCAAAAATGCAAAATTCCTGCTGTTACTTAGTGCTTGTTCTGTTCCAGGAACCGGTCAAGAGCGGCAAGGACAAGGGAAAGAATGGCAAGGACGGAGAACCCGGTGATGAGGTGAGGTTATATTCCCACTTGTCAGATGCATGCTTGACATTGTGGTATATTGTGCTGCCTGCTTATGCTTGAGCTTGTGCTTATACTTGTCTTGTGCCTGACACGTTTATCACAATTCATATCCGCTCTCCCACCTCCTATAAAGCTAAAGCTTTCTAGTTTGATAAAGAGAGGTAATCCAATACTCACGTCGCAAAGTGCAGATTATAAACAATGGTCGTATGTTGCTTTTTGTTTTAATGTGAACGAAATAGATTATACTAAAGATTAATTACTTGTCATCGTCTCTGGGGATTTCTTCTGTACCATTTAGGATCATTTTCATGATTTTTAATACGAAAGTCTACACATACCAAAAAAATCCGGTTATCCGTACCGAAATTTCGGTGCAAGTAGCCCCTTCCCATTGAATTCGTACCGAAATTTCGGTACACGTAGCCACGGCCTTTTAATACCTTACTCTAGGTTTAAATTTGCGAATCTGCCTTTCTTAGAGCGTTTTTAAAAATTAAACCTGTTTTATTTCAAACACTGAAGAATATAAGACTGAGAAATATTTTGTTACCCATAATTTAATTAATTAATAGTTGTGAATTATTTGGGAAATTGAAGTATTTAAATTTAGAGCATTATAGATGGAAATTATTCAATTGTTTTTCCAAATCCAATATCATAGTTTTTCAAAAAATGTATCTTTGATAATGAATGCTCAAGAGTAAAGTTGAAGTTTTATCTATATCTATAAAAATGTTTCATTTTTTCTCTCAATTAATTGTTTTAAATTGTATAAGAACATAAAAATATTTATTTCACATCATATATTTAGTGATTTGTTGTATTTTTTTCATTATAATATTATGGAATGCTAATCCGTTCTAACTTCATCGAAATTTTCATTAAATTATAGAGTTGCGTACGTAGCGCCATCTGTTTTTACAGTGGTCTTTAAACTCACCCTACAAACTACAACAAAATTATCTCATTCTGTTGCAAATTATTCCCCTGGAAAGGTTTTTGTCTCTTCTGCAAAATTAGGTTCAACGGGGTTAGGCGGTTTTAGTTTTCCGTACCTCAATTAAGCCGTTAATGAACCAAGTGAAAAAAATCCTTCACGAATTTCATCAATTTGTCAAAAGGAAATCAGTGATATTTCGGATTCTAATAATAAATCAGTGTATTTCTATATAACGTTGAGGAAATTGCTGCAATTGGCCAAAAATTGCTCGAGTTTTGCCAGAAAAAATGTAAAAGCAATTAATGCAATTTTAAAAGCAGGCAAATTTTCAAATCATATTTTAATATTTCTTTAAGTCTTCTAATTTTCAAGCGTCCAAAGTCCAAACTTAAGAGATACTGGATATCAGAGCAGCTGCATAAATGGATTTTTTTAGTTTTATGTTTCCAATGGAAAGATGTTTAAGATTGGAAAGTTTGCAATATGACAAAGGTTAGATGTCCAATGATTTTGCAAAAACATGGATTATGAGAAATTTTTTTTTACAGGGTCACAGTGTTTTCTCTGTACTTCTGCATTTCCCTTTTTTTTAAATCCCCTTTTTCCCCGTTTCTGTTTAAATTTTCGATATTTGAAAGTAAAATATATGAACTATGCGGGAAATTCTCTAAAATTAGTAAATGTACCTAAGAACTATTTACTATGAGATCCATTGATCGTTTTATATCTACAAAATTATTCTATTCAAAACTAGAATATGCTACCGCGTGTAATTACTAATTTATATAATTAAAATTAATGAATATGGAAATACTGTCTGAAAATAATAAAATGCATCTGTATAATATTAAAGCACTTAAATAAATTACTTATGAATAAAGTAAAAAATGAAAAAAAAAAACAATATATTGCAATACAAGTATAATTATATAAGTACAACGAGTTTTAAGTGCTGAAAATTACAGTATATTAAAAATAACACTTAAAAAAACCTGAAGCTGAAGTTTAAAAATCTAAGAACATTTTAAACATATTAATAGATGTTGACAATGTGACAACCAAAGACAGAAATTTATATCCAATCTTAAATTGGAGCAGTTGAAAAATATATATTAAAAAAAGTACTAGAAGGTAAGCACTTTTTAATTTAAATGTACAAAGTTAAATAATTAAAAAAATGGAATATTTCAAGTTGATCAACTGCAAATTTAAATGTTCTCACATGAAAAATTTAAATGCATACGTTCAAAATTGAACCACTTGAATTTCAAATCTTTATAGGAGTTGAGAAGTCTCGAATTTTATTTTTAAATCTTACCGATGCAAACTTTACAAAGTTTTTTTTTGCCAATCTCAAACTAAACTATTTAAAATTTAAATACAACTTTAAAGCTAAATTATTTTTTCAATTGAAGATTGTAATTTCAAATTTACATTTAAACTTTTAAAGTATTAATTATAGTAAGGAAGAAATGACAAATCTTGGAATGAAATATTTAAATATGTTTATAAGTATTACGATTTAATTAATAATGATGGAATTTTTAAAAGAGAAAATAGTCTTGATTATGGGAATTTCTTATGAAAAAATTGTTTCTCTATTTCTACATATAGAAATAAATATTAATCTTTCCTCTATTTATCTCCTTTTTCTTAAAAAAGTACCCTATTTCTCCTTTTTAAAGCTTCCTTTTGCAGTGTGATCCATGTATTCCGACTAATTTTGGTTATCAACTTGTTACATAATCATCATGTTTTTGATTTAAAAGTATAAAATTCTAACCAAAGAAAGAAAATCATTGGATGACAACCACTTATTTGTCTAAAATAAGTCTTGTAATTCAGAAACATCTACATTTGAAGACTCTCATTAAAAGTAACCAAATATGAAAGCCTTTCAATTTTATATTGGAAGTTTTGATAAGCTACATATTAATTACTGTTTTAAAGAGATACAGTCCCAATATTTAAAGTACGTTCGAAGATTAAAGAGTCTACTCTTTTTTTTTTTGTAACTTTCATTATTTTTTTACATTGAAAATTTCAAGAATACAAGACTGAGAAATATTGGAATAATAAGTCCTTTGAAATTACTGATTGTGACAAAGATACCCCTAATAAAAAGTGACAATTGATAAATTAAACAAATCAAAGACCCTTTCAAAAATTGCATAACTTTATTCTATAAAAATCTTAGAGCTGTGTAACACATGTCTGTAATTCAATGAATTTATTCGCGGAAAAATGTATAGTTATAAAACATAAGGCTTTCAAGCTAATATTCTGTACATTCCGAACCTACGGAAATGTAACATATTAGAATTTTAAGGATTTCAAAATTGGAAAGTGTCAATAATTTTAAGCGATGATATAAACTCGTTTAACTTGCAATAAATTTTGAATGAATTTTAGTTATGAAGGTTTGAATTTGATTGATGCATTTTAGTTTTTAATCTTTTATGAGTTTGAGCATGCTTTTAGAATTTTAAAATCGCCTGTTTTCAAATTAAAAGATTCCAGTTTTAATATTTAGATAATTTCCAAATTCTAAGGTGTTAGTGACAACCTTCTTGATACATATACAGTCGAAACTGGATTTATGGCCGGTTTTGGGCCTGACCTTGATGTTAAATCCAGAGACTCGGAACTATTGTGTCTCTCTCCTGTTTTATCTCTCTGTTTTGTCACGCCTGAGTGCACACCGCAAATCCCCCCGCAAAAGCCTCTCACGTATCCCCACGGGGCGGCGTCAATTCTCGGAAGGGTACAATCCAGGGGAGCTAAATCCGGGTTTCACTGTATTAAAATTTTAACATTCGAAGTCATCAATTTGGTCAGTTTCCAATTTCACCATTCCAATCAAAAAGTCTTATAACTAACATTTCAGCACTTTGTACTAATTGTTAGTCTTTTGGGGGCTGTAGTTTTCAAAATCGAATGTTTTGTAGTTTCGATGCTTAGAATAAAAAGAAGCAAATGCTTCCAAATTGGAGGCTATTCAATTTTGATACACTTTTAAATTCAGTAGTGTTCAAAAACAAATTTTAAACTTGAATTTTGACCCCTTCATTCCTACAAGTTAAAAATATTTAAATTTTGAGAGGTTTTATCATTTATTTTGCTCATTTCCATTTTGTATGGTTTAAAAATCGAATACTCGAAGTTTTTTAAACTTATAATTTTAAGACTTCAAAATTGGAAGGTTTTTAAATTTTGAATGTGAAAGCTGTTTTTAAATTTTAATTTCTTTAAGTTTGGAAACTTCATAATTCGAAGACTTAACTTTTATAGATTTCGAATTTGATTTCGATTTGGCATTTTACAGTTAGCGCTGCTTCTCAATTAGCAGGCTTTTATATTTTGATACTCTCTTAAGACTTTAATATTTCGCAACTCATAGACTCACATGATTTGAATGATCGAGAATTTGAAATCTTAACGATTTTCAAATGCGAAAAGTGTGCAATTTGATCACATTAGAATTTCAATTTAGGTTTATTCGGCTTATAACTATAAAATATCGAAGGTTATTAAGAATATTGACCAAATTAAATACTAGTGACTTTCTTCTTTTCTAAAAAAGTCAAATAATGAAGTTAGACTCCTAGAAGAACTCGATTGGATGATTCTATGTGCTGCCTCAAAAAATTTTAGGTTGAAGACAACCAAAAATTCGAAAAATGATCTTTATCTTTTAATTCATTTTTTTATTCGTAACAAACAAGTGATTAAAAAATTATTAGGACTATCATTCATAACATCTTAATAGAGTTATGAGGAAGAAATTCAAGTTTTTTTTTAGTTTTTGACATCTATAGACAATTGGAAATCATTGATTTTTCGTAATAATTAGAGATTTCCTTTCGGCATGATTTTTGCAGCATAATATTACCAGCAGACCATTTTCCTCGGTTCCTAATGTACTAAAAATAATTATCAAAATTTCAAAATTTTTAAAACGCATTGAAAATTAGCCCCAAAAATAATTTTTCTTTTATATTTTTACTCAAAAATTGACATTTTAGACCGTTACAGGTAAAAAAATTTATAAAATTTTTTGACTGTATTTTTAAAGTCTAATGCATGTTCAACAAGTTTTCTAAAAATTTCATATTGATCAATAGAATCTTTTTCTAATTATCACCATTATAAATTTGTAAACGAATGTTTTCCTTGGCGCCAAAAGCTGTTTTTCTTCAAACAAGTTTATCTTATCTAACAAATTTGGAAGTAAAAACTATTTTTCAGGGTTACATCTACAACTTTTGTTGATATCTCATTTTCGTAAAGTGAGTAACTATGACAATACACAAGGAAAATTATTGAAAACCAGAGTCATATAATTTTTGTATTTTAAATAATTTAATTATTTTGTTAATTGTCAAATAAGTTCAATATTTGACAAAAATTTCATATTGCTAATTACTTTATGCATAATTATTTCAGTTTTCTCCGTTATCGTTAAAAAAGTAATTAGTAATATAAAAATGTTCAAATATTTAATATATTTGGTAATTCATAAGCAATTAAGTAAATTACCTGAAATAAAAAAACCATATGATTCTGGTTTTCAGTTATTTTCCTTGTGTATTTTCACAGTCATTCACTTTACGATAATAAGATATCAAGAAAAGTTGAAGATGTATGTATATCCGAAAAATAGTTTTTACTTCAAACATTTTTGGATGCGATAAGTTGTTTGAAGAAAACCAGCTTTTGGCGTTGTGAAAAGCGTTTTTTGAATTTATAATTATGATAATTAGAGAACGGTTTCATTAATAGATCTGAAATTTACAGAAAACTTGTTAAACATGCATTAGAACCTAAAAATATAAGTGAGAAAATTTTACAAATTTGTTGCGACCTACAAAGGGCGAAAAATATTAATTTTTGACTAAAGATATAAAAAAATGTCGATTTCTTGGGGTAATTTTCTTTGCATTTAAAAATTTTTGAATTTTAATTATTTTTTTAGCACATAAAGAACACAGAGGAATGGGCTCCTGGTAATATTATACTAAAAAATTACGCCGAATGGAAATGTCTAATTATTACAAAAAGCGATCATTTTCAATTGCCTATAGACGTCAAAAAGTAAACCAAAAAATTATGTTTTTTTCATATAACTCTAATAGGTGTCCAAAACGATCGTTCCAATAACTTGTTATTCATTTGTTGTTGTGAATACAAGAATTCATTATTTGAGTTATATTTTGAAAAAATCGAGGAGCGTTTTCACTTTTGAAAAAATCATTTTTTTACCTCTCTATAGTAGACCTTTATACAATTGCCCTAAGCAATCGATTTTTAAATTTTATATTTTTCCTCATTTACAATGTAGCTTACATTTCCTTTGTCTTTTGTTTGTATAAGGACAATGCGTAAAGCATTGCACTAGTGAAAACAAAAGGCTACAAAAGGAATACGTTAACAGGGCCGACTGTACTACATAAGAAATTACGTTTGTATAGCGTTGCTCACACTTGTACAGTTCACACTAAGAATTTTCAAATCATCAGGCGTGTATACATGAGAATATTTATCCTCACTGTAGATATTCAGTCTTTTCAAAGTACAAATGTCCATTCCTAACAAAAACTTAATGGATGAGCGAGTGACATTGCTTTTTACGACTCAAAAACAACAGATATGCTCTATACATACTTTAACTTATTTCACTTCCGTTTTTTATCTGATAAAACTAATCGTTCTTTGTTTTATTTTTTTTACTGAAATCTAAAGTAGCTTACAAATGAAGGGTCCGCGGTCTAAATCTGTTAACTGACATTTTTTTCGAAATTGATTTTTTTGTATTTTCTGGAACATTTTTTATATGCAGTTAATATCCCGGAAACGAAACGGCAACATTCCTTTTAGTTTTTTTTAATGGATTTTCGAAAATCGCGTTTTGGTATCTACAACATAGGTCCGCGGTAACGATTTTTCTTCGCCGTGTAAAATTTCTGAAATGTCAGTCAAACAGGTTTAGACCGCGGACCCTTCATGTATTAAGGAAGAAATTTTATTTTTGAAACCGATACAAATTCGAAAAAATGGAATTAGTTCAATATATTTCTTTAAATATTTTATAAATTTTGATATAATTTTAACTTATGTAGAGAAAATTAAAATTTATTTAATGTATTGATAGTATCGTGACTTGCAGTTGAGAATATTAAAACTGGTACATATTTCAATTACATAGTTCCCCTGTTCCTTGGAAAATTGAAAGATAAAGATTCCACTTTCAATCTTTCGGGCATTCCATTCGCATGCAGCTAAATTGGAATGGAGCCAAACTTCAAGTTTGCCACGTGCGTGTCAATTGCAAATCGTCCCAAGCAATGTCGATATTTCTAAAATAAAATTTCTCGGTCTGGAGGAAACTTCAAACTTTTCATTATCATTATACCTGAAGAAAAAATATTGTATTAAAAGTTTCAAAATTTGATTTCCGTTTTTAATCGTCAAACAAAAGTTATGTAATTTTATGAAGTCCGTTTAAGAATGCTATCTCACATCCAATGACCTTGTAGTTATTCTTCTTAAGATTGCGTGGTGTTAAAAATATGTACGTCAACAAATCTTTTTTTTTTTATATATTTCAACAGAAGGAGAAAAAATTCGAAGTTAGGTTTATGTTTTTGATTATTTTTGGAGGGTTGCAAGTCTTGTGAATTTGACACTTATAGATATCTAAAAACGAAACATTTCTTTGCTTTTGAATTCGATTCAATTCCAATTTCAAATTACACATTTTGATCAATTTTGAAAGCTTCGAGGTAGAGATATTTAGTTTGAAACACTTACAAATTTTTCCGATTATTTTCCAAATTTTGGAAAAAGTCAAGAGCCTTAGCAGGTTTGGAAGACTAAGTGATCAAATTTACAAATTTTTTTTACTAGTGAATTTCAGATAATTTTCAGTCACGAATAAATATCTCTGAGAACTTGAACTCCATATTACTTATGATCGTGGAAAATGATTTAATGTGGAAAGCTGCTGATGAAAGTGAAATTTAGTTTTCAATATTGCGGTTTAAATCGCTTTGAAAGGAATCCGTGGATACGTAGTTCCAACTTCCTGGATAATCCAAGGACCCTAGACTCAATAATGCTTGAAATAACCATGAGTATAGCAAGGAATGCATATCCTCTCGTTTATTATTATTACAAGACTCTTGTCAGGTATGGTTGCATAACGATCGTAATATCTAGGTATATGCCTGTCCACATAAAGATAATAGCATAAAAAGGCGTAATTGCCAACTGGTCAGTTCAGATCTCACTGCAGGTGACACTATCTGATTAATTCTGTTCGAGTGATTTAATCCCGACAAGTCAACTCAGCATTCCCCTCAGTCTTCTTATCGAGATAGAGATGCAAAATTGGAAGAAGAGATGTTTTTTGAAACTTGATCTTAGATCTTACTCATCGAGCAAACACTACTGTTATCCATGTTGAAAGGTATCACACCAGGTGGTGCCACGAATCTATTGAGTTTGATATAGTTTCATGACAATCAGTTTTTAAAAATGGAAAGAAACATTCAAGTTGAGTTATACTTGGAAATCGGAAATTGAAGTGACTTTGTTTCGAATTGTTTGATACGGAAAGGAGACATAATATAGAATCTGATTATGATGTATAAAATTTTAATTTTTTTTTTAATCTGCCTTGGTTTTAGAGAATTTTATTATTTGGATAAAAATATAATTCTTTTGAGAGATTAGTTCTGGTACATACTTTCAAATTCAAAACTTTTGTGAGGACTTAAGTTTGAATCACAAGATTTTAATTTGACTCTTGTAATCTTTCACATTTGGATAATATCGAATAGAGCCGTTTATTTTCTACATTTTTGAAGTTTGAGAACTTGAATATTATAATTTTTGGGATATCGAAAACATTTGCTTGTGTTTATAAGCTTTCAAAATTTAAAGAGTTAAATTTGATGGGTTTCAAATTTTGATTCTTTAACGTAGAAATGATTGCTAATCGGATCGGAAGTTTTAATTAACCCCAATCATCCCCAATTTCAATTTGAATTAAATAATTTATTTTGTACATTTTAAAGTTCGAAGACTAGGTTTAAAAAAAAGCGGAATATTTTTTTATTTGGACGGTTACGAATCGAACAATTCTCTTAATTGTTACGCACTTTCTATTTGATTTCAAAATCAAAAGCTTTGCATTTTGGAAACTCTAAAATTCCATTTTTTTCATGTACTATTTCGAAATTAATCGTAGTTTGAAGAACAATTTTTTTTAAAAGGCACATTGTATGAATTTGTTTTTTAATTGTATTATGTATTCTTAATTCGACGCCTCCATTCAATATGAGTCTATGTGCTGACAGCGCCCTGTATAAGACTATTCCCTATGCTTATACACAGCGCATAGTCTCACACACGGAGCTGTCAGAACATAGACTCATATTGAATGGAGGCGTCGAATTAATGATATAGCATTCTTTTTTTAAGGCAAGTGCTACATAGCACAATGTAGTCTATGCAGAATTTAATTACTAGATACATATGCCATTTTTGTAATTGTGGCATATTATCTTATTATGAACATAAACTTTTCAGTGTACAACTGTGTAGGTCAAACGTCTCACATTCATATAGGGTATATATAATAATGGTCGATAAATCTTTCGGATAGCATTCTCTTATTTTAAAGATTCAGATTCATACTTTCAAGTATTTAGAATTAAAATTTATTTTCATTGACACACCGAGTTTGCAATGCTTTTAAATTAGAAACGTTCAAAGTTTAATATTTCTAATTTTATTTTTTAAAGTATCTAATTTTTATTGATAAAGTTACATGTTATTTAATTTTCATACTTGTTTTCAGAATAGGGAACTCGTAATTTTACTTCCTTGCAATATACAATAGATAGCAGAAATTTAGTATTTTTTTAGTTTATAATGGTTAAAATTCGATACTATTCAATTATGAATGCCTCAGTCTTTAATATTATTACATTTGAAATTTTTAATCAATCAGTTTTCTAATTGAAAGTCCATAAAATTGGAAGCTAGTTCATTTCAAGTGTTAAAATCCGAAAATATCATATTTTTATATGCTTTCAATTTGAAACTCTTCAGTTTTAAACAATCCCAATTTAAAATTGTTTAATTTCTGAAACTTTAATTTTAATATTCAAAATTAAAATAATGTTTACACTTTTTATATCATAAGAAATTAGTTCTACTTCACGTTTTTAGCAAAATGTCTCATTTTTTATACTTTTAAGTTGAAACCCTTCAGATTTAAATGATCCTAATTTAAAATTGTATAACTTTTGAAACTTTAACTTTAATGCTGAGAATTAAAATAATTGTTGCACTTGTAAGATCATAAGAAATTAATTAAACTTTACATATTTAGAAAAATGTTCCATTGTTATATATTTTTATTTAAAGCCGTTCAGTTTTAAACAATCCCAATTTTTAATTGTTTAGGTTTTGAAACTTTAATTTTGATGCTATAAATTAAAATAATTCTTGCACTTATAAGCTCGTAAGAAATTAATTAAACTTTACGTTTGTCGTAAACCGTAAATAAATAAATATCTCTTTAGTGTTCGATAAAAAATAAAGTAAAAAACTTACCCGTTTATGTCAGGAAAACTGCGGGATTCTTAAATCCTTACTGGAATCGAGTTTGAAAAATGAATTAAAATCAGATTATATCAAAGTTTCCAATTCTAATGAATTTTCGTTTTTATATTAACCCAGGAATCATGGTCAGTACAGTGGGCCGAAAATCCCTTTTTTCGAGTAGCGGATTCTAATAGTGGGTAAAAGTTGTATTTGCCCAATAGTAGTAAGCTCTCCACATTTTAGTCCGATCAAGTAATATATTCTGATCTGTGTAGTGTGTATGAATTTGAAAATTCAAATTTTGGAAAATTGAAAAAAAAATTGCTATGGGCCAAAAAATAATACAAACAAAATTTGTTTTAAATCAACGGTCATCGTCGAAACATGCCATTTTTTTGGTATCGCGAACAAAATTTCCTATTTTCAAAATTGTGAATTCTTTTTTTTTGTGTAATAGGAAATGGCACGTTCCTTCAATTTCAGCTGAAGAAATTTCAAGCACAAGTTTAAATTTTTTCAAAAAATGTGCAGTTAACACAGTCCACAATACTGTTTTTTTACATTTTAAGAAAGTTTTAACTTGCGCATAATTTTTTTTTGATTTCAAATTATATATTATCATACACTACCAAAAACTGTACTTAAGATGAATGTTTGAAAACTATTATTTAGTCCAAATCTTAAAAACTACAATACCATAAAATTTAGCTCGTACTTTCGTCCGGATTTAACAAAAAAAAAAAGAAATTTTCAACAAAATACTTGTATCCTCAACGAAAACAAATTAATTTAAAAACAAACAGTTGCATTTTTAACCCAAAAAATTTATTTTCTACAAAAAAAGACAAATTTTCAACAAAATACATCAATTTTCAACCAAAAAGTTCCATTTTTATGCAAAATTGTTGAATTTCAGAGTCAAAAATACGAACTTTCTACAAAATAGTTGAATTTTCAACCCGAAAATGTGAATTTCCACGAAAAAGACTACTTTCAACCGAAGCAGATTAATTTTTAAGCAGACACTTTCATTTTCAATTAAAAATGATGAAGGTTCAACAAAATAGTTGAACTTTCAACAACAACAAAAATGTGTTAGTCAAGATAGAAAAAAATTGCAGTCAAATTGTTGAATTTTCAAGCCAAAAGGACGAATTTTCAACAAAATAATTCAATTTTGAAACAAATAATAAAATTTTCAACCAAAAATATGAATTCTTAACAAAGAATTTAATAATAGACTTTCTAATCGAAAAGAATGAACTTTCAACCAAAAATAGTTGAATTTTCTTATTGGTTTCTATTAATGCAGTTCGCATTTAAGTGGCAAAATGAGAAAAAGGGGGAAGATTGTAAAGCCTGCGATAAATAAATAGGAATTTTGATAATTTACAGACTAAATATTAACATTTTAAATAAACACTGAAGTTCATTTTTAATAGTTTTAAATAAAAGGTTAGTAAACTGGCAATTTTGTTTAAAAATCAAGTTTATTTTCCATTGCTCATTTTTCTATGTCGGGGTATACACTTTTTAATTCGGACTACACAAAGTGTGTCGGAGTACGCAGCCTTTTAGGCCTTGATGAAATGATAAAAATAAAATTGTGCGCTTGTAAAACTAAATACCGAACAGGTATTACGACGAAAATTGCACAGCATGCTAGTACCTTTTTAATCTTCTAACATTTTTATTTCTCCCATCTACTTGTAAAAAAAATACAATTTAATTAATGTTCTTCATTCAATTTGATATAAAGTGTGCTATGTAATTTTGGTGAGTACTAAACTTGAAAAAAAAATCGAAAATCGTATGATAACTTGAAAAAAATTAATAAAAACCTGGTTCATTTTCACATCACACCTCCTTTTTTATTTCCATCAATATATAAGTTGAATGCTTGCAGAATTTTATAAAACTATTTTTTTTTATTTATGACACTATTTACACTCTTTTTAATCTCTGAAATGAATCCGAGGCCTGTAATCTAAGAAATATTTTTTGGATCTATTGTCTGGTGGGCCCTAGCGCCTTCTGGGTACTTTTTTCGAAGGCCTGGCGGTGCGAGGCCGTTTTCTTCTCGCACGAAAAATTGTTCTACACAGTATTAATAATTTAATTTTAGGACAGTATGGAACCTACTTTATGTCAGCAATACGTTACGCTAATATATTTATGGCAATGAATGATGGCTTATCATTATGATTCGGAATCTCCTGACTACAGTGGATCATCTTCGTTGAATTTTCCCAAATTGTAAATTAATTGTATGGACCGATAATTTCAAATCGTACAGGAAATCTATACTCGAAACACAGAAATATGTCGTACTCAAATATGCTGTTTTTCAAATGGAATAAAGCGGATTATCAAAAAAATGGTCCAAATTCTTGTTAAAACTGTGATATTGTTTACTCTTTCTGATTCTGGTATAATGCATTGTCCTCTCTCGCAATTCGTTGGAAAATTAAAAAATAAGTGGTAGAAGTGACAAAATGGCTGCGATTTTTCCGAAAATATTCGAAGTCAGTTAGAAAAAAGTGTCAAGAGACATCTTTCTAGAACTTTTTTATAGAAACAATTTTGTTCTTTTGACTTTTTTCATATCTCGTGTTGTATTGGCAAAAATGTGTATTTTTTTTCTTCAAACACAAATTCTCTCTTCTCTCCAAGACTCGAACACAGGGCAGACTATCATGGAATATATATTCTCCACATAAGGACGAAACTAGAAAAAAAAAATCAAAAGAAAAGAAGACGGTGGGTTTTTCGAAAGAGGGCGAGAAATTATATCAGAATCAGAAAAAACAAGATGAATACCTATATTAGATTAAAAAATATCACATCGTTAGCAAAGATTTTGATCATTTTTTGATAATCCGCGTTTTCAACTTTTAAAATTGAAGTGCTCATAACTTATTCCCTTTGAAAAACACATCCAGGCCACTTTTTTTAAGGACTACAACACCACTGCAACAAACGCCTTTACTATTTCCTGCCAATTTCGTTATTTCGAAGCCTCGAAACTAAACGAACTAAACGGTGGCGCCAAGGAGGTTGCTGCGAAGTAGCCTCTATCCCTGAGCTGATTTGTTTATAACGTCGTAATTAATATGTGGGTGGACGAGGAGATTGGGGGAGGGAGGTGAGGGTGGGAGGAATTGTTGGAGTGGCACATGGATGTAGGGAAGGGGGCAATGTGAGAACAGGTTGAAGAAACCTAACGCGCTTCGCGAACGCAGTCTCAGTTTTCGTGGGTGCCGTGGAACGCACATCAGCTTTTTACACTCATTTACACTGATCTTTCTCGAAACGTGGAACGTGATCGTGATACAGGATTGATAGATTAATCCAATTCGATATGATGTTCAATTTTAATCAAGCTGTTTGATGCCATCATGGGACTTGAGCTCTTGCTCGTCCAAATTCTTAATAACCGGTGGATCGAGCGCGTGGTTTAAAACCTCGTGTTGTGCGTGTGTGAATTCTAATGTATGTATATTAGGCAGTCGGCATTTATGCAACCAAATGAATCGACCATAACCTTTTGGACTTTATAAAGTACGTGGAGCTTGCAAAAAAATCGAATAATAACAAGGAAAATTTCTGAGAGACGCGAACTTGTGGCCAGAAATATCTTTTAATTTTAGGTTCGAGGCTATTTATTTATTATTTATTTCGCAAGTATTTTTCATTTTGATTAAATACATTTAAAAAGATAGATTTGAATCTTGTATATTTTCAGACACCCGAATTGCATGGTCGAAGTGCTGGAACTCGAAGGCACAAGCCAATTTTTTTTTCTTAAAACGTTTAGAAAGGTGTCATTTTGAAGCCCAGAACCGTCAAGCAAATTAAGGTAGAGCCACTCATGATGTTAACAAAAAACTAAAAAATGCAAATATTTTTTTAGGTGTATGGATTGTTCTTGTTGGGTAAGTAATAGCATAAATATGTGTAGGAAATGAGGTTTAGAGGATGAAATAAGCTTTTAAATGAGCCCTCGTTCAAATCTTCACGACCAATAGTTTATCGAATTTAAATTTGTTAATTAAGGTTGCATTTTCGCTGAGTAATCAACGCACGTAATTAATTCTTATTTTTATAAAAAAGAATATATTCACTTTGTCTTCACAGATCCTCAAGGTGGAAGGACTGCTAAATTTTAAAGGATTTTGTTTTGTATTGAAAATCCAAAGTTAACAAGATGGTTTAAATAATATTTTTTCAAAGTAACACTTTTAGTGAATTGTCATTTGGTGGATCTGGTAAGGGATAATGCTTCGCGAAGAAAATTTTTTTCCATGTTTTTGAAAAAAACCTCAATGTTTTACAACAAATTGTTATAAACAATAATTTGTTCTATGCTTATATTTTTCGAAAATATCTGAAAAATATTAGGTACAAACTAATTCTAAAAACCTAAAAAGAAGATGTCGATTATTTGTTCAGCAATTTTCTGTCTACAATACTTTCGTTGTAAACAAAATATTGTGTAAACAATTTTCATAGACAATATGCAGTAGCAGCGCTACATTTTTTTATTTTTTATTTAAATTCGAAGAAAGTGAAGTACGATATATCAGTTGAAAAATGAGACCAAGAACAGTAAAATATATTTATTGGTTTCCGAGTTAGGACCTTATTTGTTCATAGCCATATCAACGAAAAACTGTCCAAGCAACGAGCGAGCCGCTTGCTCGACTCACGGGACCGACATGGGCGGCGGCTACTTGCTTCGAAAATCTTTCGGCTAAACAAATCAACCTAACTCGGAAAATAATAAAGATTTTTTATTATACTTGATCCCGTTTTGTTACTGATATTTCAGCCTTTAATTTCGTATTTATTAATGAACGTATTTTTAATTTTCAATTAGGTTATCTTATTTATAGACATTATCAATAATAATTTTGTTGGAGCTAGAAAATTGTTCAATAAGTATTTCGAAATACTTATTGAAAATTAAAACGGTCGAAGAAAGAAAAAACAGTTTGGGATCTGCTTTATCTGGAATTGTTTTGCATACTGGGAAAAATATTTTGTATAACAACTTGTTAATAAAAATAGAAACTTTGTCTTTAAAAACTAATAAACACTTGTCCTTGAAGAAGCCCTATCCCTTAGCAGATTCACCAAACTACAAGCGTAACTTTCAAAAATATTATTTCTTTTTACCCCCCCCCCCCCCCCCCCCCTTGAACTTTCATTGACAAAAAAATCATCATTTTATATTCAGCAGGCCTTCCGCTTTACGGAATTGCAAAGAGAAAGTGGATATATTTTTTTACAACAATGAAAATTCATTAAATGCGTCACGTACTCAACGAATATGCAACCTTAATTAAGAAATTCATATTTCATAAACTATTGGTCGTAGGTTCCGTGAGGGCTCATTTAAAAGATTATTTTACCCTCTAAACATAATCTTCTATACTTCTTTCCGCCATATCTTACCGGAATCAAACAATACAGACAAGCGTCTAAAAAAATGTTCGCAATTTTCAGTTTTTTGTTAATAACAAGAGTAGCTCTACCTTAATTTGCTCGGGGGTATCTGGACTTTAATAGGAGATCTCTATAAACGTTTTAAACTATCTTTCATATATAAAAACTTATTTGAAATTTGAATTTTTAAATTAGAAATCTTTTAGATTTGAAGGCTTTTAATTTTATATTGTTTTGCATTGAGAAGCTTTCAAAATTGAATGATTTCGATGTTGACAACTTTGAAATTTCACGATTAAAAGTCACTGCTTTCAAATTCAGATTCTTTCACATTTGGAAACTTCAATAATTGACACGTCTTCATTTTGTGACATTCAAACTAACATCATTATTGTGCCTTTTGTTAGTTCCAAATTGAAAGATCTTGAAACCTTAATGCTTTGAAATTCATAGTGTATTTTACAGAAAATTTTGGATGTTTTTTTAAATTATAAAACTCATCGTAGTCCTATACAATATTTGAGACTTCCACAGCAGAAAGCTGTTAAATTCTTGTGGGTGCGTTCATATTAGGAAGCTTTAAATTTTTGACTCTTTAGAATTACAAAGTATTTTGAATCTGTGAGCAATTGGAAATTAAATACAAATTCGAAGTCTTAAATTTGATTGGAATTTTATACTGCAGGTCCCTTCTAAATGAAAGACTTTTAAATTTTGATAATTTCTAATTCGAAAACTTTGAAATTGGAATTAAGAAGATAAGAAAATTGCAGTTAATTAGTGTATTTTAAGAAGTAACATAGTAGGATTTTATCGATGGAATTGATGTACAAATTACAAACTGAGCTTGAAGTTACAAGGGCTGTTTGATAAGTCAGTGACTTTTCGACAAAAAGATCTTTTTTTCGGCAAATAAGCGTTTTACTTCTCAACATAATCTCCTTTTAGCTCGATACATTTATTCCAGCATTTTTCCCATTTTTTTATTCCTTCCAAATAATAAATGTTCTCAAGGCCCTCAAAATAAGCATTTGTTTCGGTGATGATCTCTTCATTCGACCCAAATCTCTTACTGCCCGGCCATTTCTTCAGGTTTGGCAACAGGAAATAGTCGCAGGGGGCTAAATCTGGAGAATATGCTGGATGAGGTAGCAGTTCGTAGCCCAATTTATGGATTTTTGCCATCGTGACTACACACGTGTGCACCCTTGAATTGTCCTGATGGAA
>JAABKJ010005713.1:0-22727 GCA_011634705.1 Andricus grossulariae | reverse complement strand
CTATTACATTATTTGTTCAAAATTTATATTTTATGGTTGAAGGTCGAACCACTTGCTTAAAGTTTGAACCAATTTATTAAAAAATCTTTTTTTAAATAAAGATTCATCATTTTAGTTAAAAATTAGTTTTTTTGTTGTTGAAATTTAAGTTTTTTTAACTGAAAATTTAAATTTTCCAGTTGAAGATTCATCATTTTATGCCAGTAGAAAATTCTTTTCTTTGGTTGAACGTCTAACTACTATTTTGTTAAAAAATTATTTTTTCGGTTTGAAAATTCAACTGTTTCACATAAAAATTGCCTTTTAGCTTGAAAGTTAAAAACTTTGGATGAACTTGTTTTCTTTCTTGATTTATAAAATTTTTATTTGTTGAAAATTAATTTTGGTTGGAAAATTCATAATTTTAGTTGAAAATTGGTTGAAAATTTGATTTCTTGTTTTAAAATGCAACTATTTAGTTAGAAATTCAATTATTTTGTTAAAAAGTCAACTATTTTCTGAACCATTCAACTTTTTACGTGGAAACTCAACAATTTTGTTGAAAATTCGTCCTCTTGGATAGAAAATTAATCTTTTTTGTTTGAAATAAATAAATTTGAAATTTTAATCTGTAGTTTGGTTGTTTTATTACGTTTATAAAAGATTTATTGCCTTATATTTCTATTCCTATTTTTTTTTTGCAGTTTGTTCCTTCTGCCGATGATATTTTCAGACAAAAATTGTATTATTTGATTGAAAATTCAACTATTTTTTTTTAAATTCGTCTTTTTGGTTTAAAAATTCATCTGTTTTTTTTGGAAATTTTATCTTTTTTGGGCTACAAATGCAAATTTTTGGTTGAAAATTGATCTACTATTACATTATTTGTTCAAAATTTATATTTTATGGTTGAAGGTCAAACCACTTGCTTCAAGTTTGAACCAATTTGTTAAAAAATCTTTTTTTTTTAATAAAGATTCATAATTTTAGTCGAAAACTAGTTGGTTTTTTTTGTTGAAATAAAATTTTTTTTAACTAAAAATTTAATTTTTCAAGTTGAAATTTTATCATTTTATGTCAGTAGAAAATTCTTCTCCTTGGTTGAACGTTAAACTACTATTCTGTTAAACATTTATTTTTTCGGGTTGAAAATTCAACTGTTTTACAGAAAAATTGCCTTTTAGCTTGAAAGTTCAACAATTTGGATTAACTTTTTTTCTTCCTTGATTAAAACCTTTTTATTTGTTGAAAATCCGTTTTGGTTGGAAAATTCATAATTTTATTTGAAAATTGGTTGAAAATTTGATCTATTGTTTTAAAATGCAACTATTTGGTTAGAAATTCAATTATTTTATTAAAAAGTCAACTATTTTCTAAACCATTCAACATTTTACTTGGAAACTCAACAATTTTGTTGAAAATTCGTCCGCTTGGATAGAAAATTAATCTTTGTCTTTGAAATAAATAGATTTGAAATTTTAATCTGTAGTTTGGTTGTTTTATTCCGTTTATAAAAGATGTATTGCCTTATATTTCTATTCCTATATTTTTTTGCAGTTTCTTCCTTCTGCCGATGATATTTTCAGTCCAAAATTTTATTATTTGGTTGAAAATTCAACTATTTTTTTTTTTTTTAAATTCGTCTTTTTGATTTAAAAATTCATCTGTTTTAGTAGAAATTTTATCTTTTTTTGGCTACAAATGCAATTTTTTGGTTGAAAATTAATCTACTATTACATTATTTCTTCAAAATTTATATTTTATTGTTGAAGATCGAACCACTTGCTTCAAGTTTGAACCAATTTGTTGAAAAATCTTTTTTTTTAATAAAGATTCATCATTTTAGTAAAAAATTAGTTTTTTTGTTGTTGAAATTTAAGTTTTTTTAACTGAAAATTTAAATTTTCCAGCTGAAGATTCATCATTTTATGTCAGTAGAAAATTCTTTTCTTTGGTTGAACGTTTAACTACTGTTTTATTAAAAATTTATTTTTTTCGGGTTGAAAATTCAACTGTTATATAGAAAAATTGCCTTTTAGCTTGAAAGTTCAAAAATTTGGATGAACTTGTTTTCTTTCTTGATTTATAAATTTTTATTTGTTGAAAATTCATTTTGGTTGGAAAATTCGTCGTTTTAGTTGAAAATTGGACTATTTTGTTGAAAATTCAACTGTTTGATTGGAAATGCAATTGTTTTTGATTGAAGTGTAATCTTTTTTGTTTCAAAATTTGACCTCTTGTTTTAAATTTAGTTAGAAATTCAATTATTTTATTAAAAAGTCAACTTTTTATTTGGAAACTCAACAATGTTGTGAAAAATTCATCTTCGGGTTGAAAATTCATCTCTGTTGGTTTAAAATTGATCTATTTTGTTGAAAATGCAGTATATTTCGACTCGAAATCTTAGGCATTTAAAGCATTTCATATTGAATTCAATCCGGTACATATTAATTTTATTTTTAAGAATTTATTCTTCTATTTTCGTGAAAAGCGCCATTTTCCCCCTATTTTAAGAGCTTTTTGGGCTGTGAAGTATGTAGTTATCAAAAAATATTTTTATTCTCATATGAACGAGACAAAATTTAAAAAATGGGGAATTTTTACGGACGATAAAAGTGGCGACATGTAGCTTGTAGAATTCAACTTTGTGAAATTGATACTTTATTATTTAAAATTTTTAATTCTGATTGTTTTTTTTAAGCCCTTAGAATGAAACCCATTGAGATTAGAAGGTTTTCATTATATAACTTGTTCATTATTAAAAGATTGAATTAAAAGTTTTTTATTGCATTTTTTTTTCTTAAAGATTAATTTGGAAAGTTTAAATTTTAGAAGAGTTTAATTTTGGCGGCTTTAATTTGCAGTTTAGTTCTGATTACTCCAAATGAAAAAATCTTCAGCTTCAAAAGTTCGAAATTTTTAATTTCAATGACTGGGACAAATTTTTGTGAACCGTGAAATGACCGGGAATTTTTTCCGGTGTTAAAAGTGGACACCATGATTTAAAAGACTTGGTCACGTAACCGTGTGGTACTACATTTCCTTTTTAATGGCTGTCTTGAAGCTCTTTGAATATTTTAACTGACACGTTACAAGAAGAGAAATAATATCCATGAATTAGAGCAAGAGCTCAGCCAGTAGTTTACTATTTAATCAATGTTTATGTGCTTTTTCGTTCTTATTGTCCTGCTTTATTCTTCACTCATGTATTTTTCCACGCCTGGTTTTTTCCTCGGTTTACCACCCCCATACTCAAACATTCACGTCGAAAAGTAGGCCAGACCGAGGGGCAGACATTGGAATCTTCACCCTATCAATTTATCTAACCAGAGCTTACCCAGTCAGTTATTATCACTTACTAATCGATTCAAAATCGGTTTGTTTTCCCCTCAGCAAGCGCAGCAACAAACACAATTTATTTCTATTTGTCGTAATTTCCAGAATAAAAATATGAATAAATGGTGTTTTTTGTTACATTTGCTGAAGGAGAAACAAACCAATTTTTTTAAAACAAATAGTAAGTGAAAATACCTAATATCTACCTTGTGCCTTTGAAGCGCGCGCATTCACATCAAACTTTACTTTGTATAAAAGAGGCCAAAGCTCCGTTGTTTACTAGTTTATATATGTATGTATTCTGCAAATAACGCTTCACTGCAATACATAATGCATTCGAGCCATTCGGTGAACTAATGACTCAAGCATCCTCGAGTTTCCAAACAGTTGAGAGACTTATGCGAGTTTTAGAACTTCAGTGACTGTCTACTGTGGGAATTGTCCAAAGGAAGTAGCAAATATCTTACTTAATGATGACACGATTGAATAAGAACAATTTTACAATTTCTTGAGCCTGGAGAACCTGGAAAATTCAAAGAATTTGGAAAATCAGGGTTCTGCTGTACCGGGAAAGACAGTGAATTGTTTTTTTTTTTTTTTAATTGGAAATTTAACAAGTTTTTAGAAGAAGAATCTGTCCAATCATTTGAAACATCACAAATTTCCTATCACATATAATGCAATGTAAAATAAGTTCGGTTTCAACTTTTATTTAAATATTCAGTTCAATTGATAACTTTTTCAATTATAAAATCATTCAGTTTATAATGGGTAATTCTAAAATCTTTACTTACATTTTTAGTTTTAGGTCTACACTTTTAAGCGTAGATTTTCAGGGTGTCTACTAACCGGGAAATAGCCGGGAATACAAATTTGAACCGGGAATCACATTTAAAGTTTTCTAAAATGTGATATCTTTTATTAATTGTGATAACGAAGACAAGTAAATTTAAACAATTACTGTTTAAAATTGTAAAAAATATGATAAAAGAAAGTTTTTGGATATAATAACATTTCAAAAATGTTATAACAATTTATAATAATATTGAAGCTATAAACAAATGGTATTCTTTCTGGGATATAATAATTATTATGATATTCTGTTATGCAAGCCATTTTTATTTTGAACACTTTCATAATTTTTTGAATGTTTTGAAAAATAACGATTTTGTAAAACAAACTTTATGTCGTATTTTCCGAATAAACAATTATGAATCAAATATTTAAAACTAAACAAATATGAAACTGCATTGTTTGAAATAGAAACCCTTGAATCGTTAAAATTTCAGAGTGCTAAATTAAAATTTTGAACACCACAATTTTAACTGTTCCATTTAAAAAAAATTTCAACACCGAAGTGAAAGTGTTAAATTTTAATGTATAAATATAGCAATTCAACAATTATTAATTTGATTCGACTTAAAATAAAAATAATTAAACACTAAAGGATTTATGTAAAAAAAAGGGTTTAGGTTTGACAATTCTAATTTTAAATGAAAGGGAATTAATTTTGGTACTTAATTTTTTTCGAAATTGGAAGAGGAACTTTCTTGTTTTTAAGATTTTTGTCGAGTTAAAATTTTTTAATAATGTGAGTTGCAAGGGAGGATTAGTTTTAATTTAAAGCGTTTAAATAAAAAAATTCTTAATTAAAATTGGTTCGGCTTTTATTTAAAAAATTTAAGATTCAAAACAGTTCCACGCAAAACATTATTCTAAATCGCGGCCTATTTGAAAATGATAACTTCAGTGAGTTGTTTTAGTTCGGAAAGTAACACATTTACCTACATTTAAAAGTTTAATGAAATAAAATTAACAGCGCTCTAGGTTGAAAACCTTCCAATTTTAAGATAGGCTTATAACGCTTATCTTAATTTGTAAATAAAACTATATTTCATCCAAAGTTTGAGTCAAGAAAAGTCTTCGTTAATTTGAACGTACGGTTTGATTTCATTTTGAATTTTGTACAATTTAAAACTTTTTTTTTATTTTTAATTTAGATCAGACTTATATTCATAAGAAAATAAATTTAAAAGAATTTTAATTGGAAAGCAGTCAAAATTTCGAAGTATTTAAAAAGTACACTTTGTAGATAGTCAAGAAACTAGACAATTTTGGAATTTAAGAAGATTCAAATTTTTATTCATGAAAATTAAACGCTTTAATTTTTTTTTATTTCCTCATATAACTGATCCACCTTATTGCACCTGAGAAATGGGGGCGACCCCCATTTTTTTAAATGTTAGAAACAAAGCGTTACTTCACTGGAAACGTTATAAGAACCATATCTAATGCCATCATTCACCGTAAAACGTAAAGACCTACTTCGTATTTTTCTAGAAGCAAGTGCTTCAGACTTCTACTCCTTATTCCTTTTTCTCTTTCATTTTTCTTCAAAAACTTTATTCCATCATTTTTCAACTCTATTTTACAAATAGGCTCTATTTCTTACCTAACTATTTATCATGATTATTAAATAATATAAGTTTTTGAAAATACTTTTTTTATGTTTTCTTGCATTGTCATTTTATTAAAAAGTTTACATTTTCTGGTGCGTTTTGCAAGTGTTTAAATGCTCCTGGAGAAGAATAGGATTGTGAAAACAAAATTAGATTTTACGTTGAAACTAAATCTTATCTCGCACACTAAAGCGTGAAACAAAGCTGCTTAACCGTATTTCTTGGCTGTAAATGTGTAAGGTACGATTAGACAAAGCTGCTTAGAATTCCATCGGTGCTTTGTCGCGTGTCTCATTTGCGACAAAGCATGGCCTCACATTTGCAATTAGCAGTACAGTCTTCCAGCCAATGACCTAAGAATCGTCAAACTTAGAATAAAAGCACTACTTATTGTGTTTGCTTATAAAATATTAATGTGAATTGCAGGGTGGTCACTGGATAGAAGCCGGAGAACCGGATCATTTTTTGAGACACGAAAATGATAGTGAAATTCTTTTACCAAAGTTTATTAAATCTTAGCGAAAAAAAGCTATCTTGATATCAATTAAAATTATGCGAGTTGGAACGCATAATTTTTAAAAACATTTAAAAATTGTAATAATATCTGCATCAGGATATATTATTCTAAGGAAATGTTAATACTGCCCGATGGGCGATTCGCCTTTCTATCTATCATTTCCGATTATAGACCAGGAATTAAGCAATCAGTTCCAGAGATGTTTTGACAATATTTTGCTTAATAATTCAGTTTTTCTTAATGCAATGCTAAAAAAAAGTCTCATTAAAGTTATCATTTTCGAATACAGGGCACGAATTATGGTAATGATTATTTCCAGAGAGGTTTTTACAATATTTTGCGTAATAATTCACTAAAATTTCACATTAAATCTCTCTTTTATAGTGAAAGTACTTATACACATATTATTTAATTCATATTTGATTATTCATTTGATAAATGTATATATTAAAACGTGTAATACTGCCCGTTTTTCGTTCAACACTGCCCTTTTGGTTTATAGTGCCCCTTAGAATATGCCCTGGCATAATTTACCTGAATTATTAGCAAATTTGTTTTTAAAATGAGTATGGAAATGTTGATTATTTTCGGAATTATCAGCATTTGCAAACAATTTGATGTTTTTGCAATATGTTTTAATATAATTTCGTATTATGCAAATTAAAGGGATGTTGAGAATTTCAAATTGATTGACGCTTTAATTTAAAGGTATTTTAAATTGAACAATTTATGCATCACTTAACCGGGAAACCCCGGGGGAAATGATCGGTAATTTGATTAAATGATTCCGTGAAGAATTATAATTCAGAATGGTAATTCTTTTACAAAATCTCTGATCCAAATCAGAATTGTAATTCATATGAATAAAAATTATTTATGTTCCAACTCAGCATTATAATTTTATATAATTTTTATCACTTGAAATCATTCAAATCTTTTGAACTCTTTTAAATTGACCGGAACAAAATTAACTATTGACGGGGAGAAAAGCGGAAATTTAAATTTATTCGTCGGGTAGGCACTCTGATAAATGAATTTGCGGTAAACTGGTTAATTCGAAATTTTCTAAGATAAAAGCCATTAAAATGAAAAAAATTTTTTAGCTTAAACGGTAAATAATATTAAATTCGACGTTTTAAATATTTAAAATTTTCAATTTAAAGTGTTCGAAGTCGTACAAATTCAAATCTGAAGCGCTAATATTTACGATTTTAAATTATCACGTTCAAATTTGAATAATTTTTGATTGAGCATTTTTAAATTCGACGATAATATTATCATAATAAACGGTTTTAAATTCAATAAATCAGCTATTGTTTTGCAGTTGCACAAAACTGAATGGTTGACAAATTTTAATTAAATTAAATTGAAGTAAATTATTATTTTTTTAATTTAATTGTTCCCCACTTTGAATGCTTTAATTTAAACTGCAGATTTGAGTTTTGTTATCTTAAAACGGTCATTGGGAGTTGTTTCGAAACTAATTGGTAGCTGATGTTATTATTTTATAATGTATACATTATTAATAATGTTCTCATAACCATAACTATATAGTTGAATCAGAATGGTCGACTTGAAACAGATAGTATTTTATTTGAGTAAAAGGCAACGTTATTTAAATCAGGATATTAAAATTCAATTGCAAATAAAATTTTATTAGGGCGGTTAAATAAGACATCTATCCTGTAGTAACAATTTGCTGTACTCAAATCGTTTATTTTCAATACTTTCGTTTTTTAACAAATCGTAAACAATCTACAAGTCTTCATTCTTGCCATTATTCAATATTATAAAATAAAAGTGGACTTAAGTGATTCAATAGTGGTTGCAACATTGTGTATGTATGATTATAAATTGTTCTGTTATGCGAAGCGTGATAAATGGAAATGGTTGTTGAGATTGCAGTGCAGAAAGTAACGTGTGTGTAACAAATCATGCTATTTAAACATGCCAATATTTCATGATCAGAGGACTTTTATAAAAAATGAAAGTTTATTTTTTGCATCGGAGAAACTTTAAAAGGAAATTCAGTGCACTCAAGAGTCATAAATAATTTTCTTCTTCTCGTACTTTATTTTAAGAATACCTTTACGACATTTTTAATGAAGGGATTACAAGTTATTTGATTATGTATTGATATTTGATTCAGGTATAAGTGAGATTAAAATGATCTATTCCAAATAAGAAACTTATTTGTCTTGAGTACATTTTGATCCTAAAAGTTATTATTTACTTTATTGATAATAAATATTATTATTTAAGGTAGACTTGTTCTCTAGTAGGCCTTACACAATTATTGTTAAAAACAATGAATCGCCAAGAAGTAACCGAATATGTTGTAACTTTAATTCGTTATATATTGATTTATTTGACGTTGACTGGACAACACCCTCATAAGGATATTGATGAGACTTGCTTACAATTTTATCATATATGCTCTATATTCAATTTTTGTTGTTAAAAAATCGTCTTTTTTGGTTGAATTTAATTAGTCAAAGGTTTGAAAACTTTTGATTTAAAAGAAAATTATTTTTGTTGTTAAAAATTCATCTCTTTGGATGGAAATTTAACTATTTTATTGAAAATTCGTTTTTTTTATTTAAAAATTAATTTTTTTAAACTGAAAATGTAACTTTTCAATTTTTGGTTGGAAATTGACCTTTTCTGTTGAAAATTTGTATTTTTGGTAGAAATGTGGTTTTCTTGGTTTGAAATTTCCTCTTTTTTGGTTAAAAATATATCTGTTTGGTTGAAAATTAACGTATTTATTGAAACTTGATATTTTTTGTTTAAAATCATCAAAGTGTACGGAGAATTAAACTTTCCATTTTCGACAGAAATTTTTTTCACTTGAAAATTGAACTAATTGTTTGAAAATTCATATATTTTGTTGAAAAATCGTCGTTTTTGTTGGAATTCCACTATTTTTTTCTGTAAAATTAAAATCTTTTTTATATTCAAATATCCGCTTATATTATCCGCTGAAAATTATTTTTTTTGTGTGGAAAATTGAACTACTTACTAAAAGATTTAAGTATAAAAATTAATCTGTTTGGTTAAAAGTTCAACTATTTTGTTGAAAAATGATCATTTTTAATTGAAATTTCGTCTTTTTTGGTAGAAATATAATTTTCTTGGTTTGAAAGTTCCTCTTTTTTTGGTTAAAAATACAACTGTTTGGTCGAAAATTAACTTTTTGGTTGAAAATTGATATTTTTTTGTTTGAAAATTCAACTGTTTTACAGAAAAATCATCTTTTGGCTTAAAAGTGTACTGATGAGAATCAAGCTTTTCCATTTTTGGTAGAAAATTAATCTTCTTAGTTGAAAAATCGTCTTTTTGATTTTGAAATTCGTCTCTTGGTAGAAATTTAATCTTTTTTATAGAAATATCAACTATTATATTTTTCGTTCGGAATTGATCTTTGTAGGTTGAAAATTCAACTATTTTAGTAAAAATTCAAGTAGTTTGTTGAAAATTTTTCTATTTTGTTTAAAACTCGTTTTTTTCTTTGCTTGAAATATCAACAATTACATTTTTTGTCGGTTTGGATTGAAAATTCATCTTGTCTTGTTCAAAATTCAATGTCTTCTAAAAAATTCAAATATTTGGTTTAAGTTTTATGTTAAAAATGTTAGTAGATTAAAATGTTGGTCTTTGAATATTAATGGTCAGGGAAAAATCAGGGAATTTTGAAAATGCAGTTTTTCGGTAACCCTCCAACTCTCAAAAATTTTAAAATTATTTCTGAATTATGACTAAAACATCTTGTTGGCCACAGCTAGATGTATCATGTTCACATAACGATTATGTAGTCTCCAAGATTAGTTTGTAGTCCTGTAACTGATCTAATCGACTGTTGAGGTTATAAATAAATAAAAAATACTTTGACAGACTGATAGAAAGAGTAACATTTATTGAATTGAAGACCGATTTTTGTCTGTCTGGATAAGAATTGAATTGATCAGAATCTGAAGGGAATAAAAAAATCTCAGTGGACGTAGAAAGCCTTGCCCCAAGGTTTGATTTGTTTCCATCTCGTTCTTTCTTATTGTCGTGGTTTCCTTTTAATTTGTCTTTGAGTCTTGTCGAACGGCCTTACTTCTCGATTCACTACTTACGTTTCACACTGAAAACCCTGACAAAAAATTTTTACCTACTTCGTTCAGGGGAAATAAGTCTGCACAGCAATATTTTCTCCCACGCTTTGTACTTCGCCTACACTCTTGTCTCTTGTCTCTTATTTATAGCGATTATTATATTACATGTTGCTGTATAAAGGCACCTTTAATTATTTCAAGCCAGACTACGTATTAACAATACCTTCAACAACAGAATTGCAGACTTGAGAATAATCAGTTTTAAATGCAAAATCATTTTTATTTTTACCCTTAAGAATAGATTTCTTCGGGATAAGTGGCGTCTACAATTGGACATCATTTAAATCTAAACACGTTCATGTTTTTTAAATTCTTGCTTTGCAATTTTAACGGTTCAATGATCAACCTCGAGGACTATCTTCCCTGAGTTATCAGATTTCCTTTCAATAAGGAAATTGAAAAGTGGGAAGGTTTATTGGTTTTCTTAAAACATAAACGTTTTTGATACTTGTTTTATTTCTTTTATTTTTTTTACATACTTCATACTCTTTCCCCCGTTTTAAAGAATTCCTCTTTTTGTCCCTGTTTTCAAGAAACTTCCCTCATTTCTTGTCTTTTCGTGTAAATGCGAACTGAATTAACAGAACCTAATAATAAAGTCCAGCTATTTTTTGTTAAAAGTTAATTATTTTTATTTCCAAATTCTACTTTTATGTGCTGGTTGAATTCATCTCTTTTGGTCATAAATTCTTCCATTTGAGTGGAAATTTAATTATTTTGTTAAAAACTAATCTTTTTGTTGGTTTGAAACTCGTTTTTTTCTCTGTTTGAAAATTAATGTTTTTCAACAGAAAAAAACTTGTATTTTTCTGTTGGAAAATCATATTTTTTAATCAAAAAATGAAACTGATTGCAAATAATTCTGTTTTGGTTAAGCATTCATCTATTTTATTGAAAATTTGCCTTTTTTTGGTAGAAAACTAATCTTCTGGGATAAAATTTCATCTTTTTCTGTTAAAAATGTAACTGGTTGGCTGAAAACTAATTGGTTTTGGTTGAGGAATCAATTATTTTGTTGTAAATTCGTATTTTTTGGTCGATTTTAACTGTTTTTTAATTAGAATTAAAATCTTTTTTAGTTGCAATATTAACTATTACATGTTTCGTTTTTTGGCTGAAGATTCAAAATTTTACTTTAAGATTCATATCTTTGGTTGAGATTTCGTTTTTTGTTGTTGTTGAATGTTATCTTTTTAATGGAAAATTTAAATATTCCATTTTTGTTTGAAAACTTACCCTTTTTAGTTAAAAATTCAACTATTTTGTTAAAGAATCATCTTTTTTGATCATAAATCCAACAGTTTTGTTGAACATTCGTCTTTATCGATAGAAAATTTGTTCTTTTGGATTGAAAATTCATCTTCTTAGGTTGAAATTTCCCCTGCATCTAATAAATTCGTGTTTTTCGTTTAAAAAATCAACTATTTTGACAGAAAAGTAAACTATTTGGTTGAAAATGAACTTTTTTGTTGAAAATTCGACCATTTAGTTTTAAATTCTTCTTCGTAGCTAAAAAATTCAACTATTTCGTTGTAAATGCAACTGTTTGGTTGAAAATTAAATTTTTGGTTGTATTTACATTAATTATATTTAAAAGAATTTATTCCATTTTTTTAGAGTATTTTGGGCTGTGAAGTCTGTATTGATTTAATTTGAATTCTTTTGAATCATTCAGAAATAATCCTGTGTCTTGTTCTGCTTACAGAACTAATGAAATTAATTGAAGCTGACTTTGCAAAATGATTTGACAAAAGTTTTCGATAGATTGAAGAATTTATCTTCGGAGAATGACTCTCAAAGATTGCTGCTTGATCGCTCCTTGTCTCGTTTCCTGTTTAACATGTTTTTCTATTCGCCATGAGCAGGCAGGCATTGTTATCGGAAGTTTGGAACTCTTGGCGGCCTCTTCTTCACGCTTTCTACTGTCGAGATCAAGGCGGTTCTTGGCATCTTTCCTCGGTGTTATTGACTTCCTGGCAGGTAGATTACAACAGTAACTCGTTTTCGTGCGGGTAAGTGGCCTAAACCGAAAATGGATCCATCCTTCCTCACAATCAGACAAGTTCTTCTTTTTATTGCAAGACTAATTCCAAGTCTTCTCAGAATTCGATCTGCGAATGTAGAATGTAGATGATGTTGCTTAACAACTCTGGCACTTGATTTTTAAGCAGTGTGTATGCTAATTATTCCTCTAATTACATTTAACAAGAGACATTAGAATACAACATTGGTCTGTTGCAGGCTGCTGATACTTCAACTTGTTTTGATTTGGAATTACATTTTCAGTTCATTAGAGTGATCCAGTAAATCATTGTATCGTTCTAATTATAGGTGAAGCTTTATTTGAAAAAGATTCGTCAATTAGGTAAAATTAAAAAGGGTCAAGTTGCAGTATGTTGTTAATGAAGAAGAAGCAAACAAGTACAATGACAAGTCACAATCTAAAACTGTTGGAATTCTTGCACGTAATGCAAACTTTAAAATAATACAGATTTAACAATTTGGCAAGCAGCATAGGCGGCAAATGTGAATTTAAGTTAAAGTAGTGCCAGCAAATTTTTTCTATAAGAAAAATTTCATTTAGAACAAGTTAGATAATTTAATATAACCATAAAACAAACACGTGCTATTATTATTTTTATCTCTCACCCAATTTTCAATTTAAAATATAAAGTTAATATTAATACAACATTTTTGTATTTTAAAATAATAGAAAAGAATAACATGGATTATATTTTTGATAATTAATGGAAATTCACATCTTAACTTCATAATTAATATATAATATTTTTGTTTATTATATAGACAATCCAACCGTTGCATTTGTGTTTAAAGAGTACAATTTTCCAAAAATAAAAATAACCTACAGTTGTTCAGCATTGTATTTTTGATTTTTAAAGTCAAATGATTTTGGTTTAAAATAACCGATTTCCGGTTTAAACGACAAAATACCCTATTATTGTTTAAATTATTTGAAAAATCCTTCCCTTATGATAAGGTAGACGGGGCACGTTGTCACACAATTTGTTCAAAGCTTTTTCTTTTTTTTACATTTGATATTTAAGAAGACTGATACGCCAAAAATTTCAAGTAAACCCTCAGCTTCAATTGGAGAGTATCGAATTTCAGGTAATCGTAACGCTATAGTTATCGATTAACAATAAATAACGAAAGGTCACTTGTGACAACATGCCCCGTGACCGGGGCATGTTCTCACATCTTTAATTGCATGAAAAGTGTTTCCCAAATTTTGCTTAAGTAAAATATTAACATACAATACTGCGCTGCAATGTATACAAGTAAAATCTTCCACAGAAACATTTTATTATTCAAAAAAAGTACAAGAAACTCAATATTTTCGTCTTAATGTAGTATATTTCTGTGCAAATGTTTATTTTCATAAATATAAATATAGAACGTTTTGGGCATAAAGTGAAAGAACTGTGAAAAATTTGCTGATCTTTTATGAATTTATTATAAAATTTCGGAGCTGTGACAACGTGCCCCATGAAATTTGTGACAATGTGCCCCGAGGTCATTTTTCCACTTCAAACTGGCTCATGACCGCCACGTCTTAAAATATTTGTTAGGTTAACTATTGCACGTGATAGGTAAAAGTATGTATTTAAGAACTGGATTTTCAGTCAGCACAGCTGATGCAATCGCGACACTTAACATACAAAGAGTTGGCATTCATACACAGACGCGTTTTGGAAATGACTAGTGCTGCTCTCTAGTTATTACATTTTTAAATAAAGCCAATGTGACAACGTGCTCAGTGTGACAACGTTCCCAGTGTGACAACGTGCCCAGTGTGACAACGTGCCCCGGTCTACCATACTTTATCGACCAATAATTATTGTTTATTTTATAAATAATTTTTGAAGAAATAGGGTCCTTTCTGACTCATTGGCTGTTTTTTATATAAAATTAAAGTCTTTTCAGATTGCAATATTTACTACATTATTACATCGTTCGTTGAAAATTCATCTTTTTTAGTTGAAAATTGAACTACTTGGTTGAAGGTTGAACCACTTTGTTAAAAAATCATTTTTTGTTGAAGATTCATGATTTTAGCTGAAAATTTGTCTTTTGGTAGAAAGTTAATCGTCTTTGTTGAAAATTCCTCTTTTTGGTTTTAAAATTCATCTCTTTTGGTAGAAGTTTAATCTTTTTTTATTGAATATCAAATATTACCTTTTTTGCTGAAAATTAATCTTTGTTGCTTGAAAATTCAACTACTTGGGTAAGACTTGAACTGCTTTGTTTGAAAAATTATTTTTTTGTTTGAAAATGTAACTTTTCCATTTTTGCTTGAAAAGTTATCTATTTTAGGTGAAAATTCGTCTTTTTGGTAGAAAATTAATCGTCCTTTTTAAAAATTCTTCTTTTTGGTTTTAAAATTCATCTTTTTGGTTTTAAAATTCATCTCTTTTGGTTGAAGTTTAATCATTTGATTACGAATTTTACCAGTTTGTTAAAAATTCGTCTCCTTTGCTTCAAAGTTTAACCATTTGGTTGTTGATGCAACAGTTTAATTATATTTTCAAATTTTGTTTGTTGAAAATTCAGCTACTTTTGGTTGAAGTTTAATTTTGTTTGTTTGAAAATTCTGCTTTAAAAGTTGAAAATTCAACAATTTGTTGCAGATTTCATTATTTTGTTAAAAATTCGTCCTTTTGAATTAAAAATTCATCTTTTATGGTAGAAAAATCATATTTTTTTGTGTTGAAGTAGATAAATACATTTGATTTGTTTCTCTGAATTTTTTTAATTTTATTCTGAAATTGTTTCATTCCTATAAAAGATTCTATGTTAATAATGTTATAAGATTAAAATGCTGGTCTTCAAATATTAATGGTCAGGGAATATGAAAAATTGGTCAGGGGAAAAAGTCAGGAAATTTGGAACATGAAGTTTTTCGCCCAAACGTTTATTTGAAGAAAAAAAATGTCGGCCTTGTTGTTAAATAAATAATTCAAAAATCGGTGCTCACAAATCTCTTTGAAATTTAGTTAACTTTCATTTTTTTAAATTCTTAAATCGGATCAAAATTGTAACCTCTAGACTCTAGACTAAGTCCAGAAAAACTTTTTTTGTCTCACTGTGCACTCAGTCTATAGTTCATCTGCCAATTAAGGTCTAATTTGCTAATCATCGAGTTCTTTTTCTTTTTCCTTTTTTTTTTCGAAATGCAGAATCAGCTGTTTTGTCTGGCTTAGGTCACTCATCCATCGTTGTTCATGCATGTGAATGACTTCTCGGTGTCATTTACATCGACGTGACCGGTGTGCACGAGTTACGACTAACTTCTAAAGGTACATAGACAAAAGAAAAGTAGTAGCCGCAGGATTCAACGCAGCTCCAAATACCGTTAGGGCAAAAGAACACTCGCAATTAAATTCTTTGAGATGGATTCCATGCTGACTTGTTGATTAATCTCTTTTTTACAATGACATGACATGACATGAAAAAAAAAACTATTCATTTAAACAACTCTGCTGACAGTTTGCACCACTTATATACCCGGAATAAAGATTCTTCGTGGTTGCCGAGAGCTTAGTTTTTCATCTTCAGGTCAGAAGTCATCATCTGAAGTCTGAATGTATGATTCTTAAATTGTAAATGCTCCTCGAATGCTGTGGATTAAAGTTCAAAGATGAAGAATTTCATTCAAGTGGTCGCAAGTCTGAGAAAACCTGGACATCAGGGAAAAGTCGGGGATTTTTAAAATTAAATATTGCAAAAGTCAGGTAATTTCTGTGAAGATTACTTTACGCAACTGTGACTTTTTAAAATGAAAAGATCACTTTAGTCACTTTACTTTCAATAAATTAAACCATATGTTAACCACTATTGAATTCAGGTTTATACCTATTTCTGAATTTTCTTCAATTCTTTTGAAATATTTTAGGGCATTTTAAAAGATTTCCAGAAATTTGATTTCAATAATTTGAAGATTTTAAACATTTTAGCGTATTTTTCAGATTTTAGGATATTTTTGAAAATTCCAAGAAATTTTCAAGAGCTTTAAAAAGTTTCAAGTGATTTCAAATTATTTCAAGGGATTAGAAGGGATTTGAAATAGTGTAGGATATTGTAAAATATTCCAAGCGATTAAAATATTTCCTAGGATTTCAATGATTTTAAGGGATTTTCAAAAATTGTCATGGGATTCTAAAAAATTCCCTAGAATTTCTGAAGATATGCGGAACGATTTTTTAGGATCTATAAGGTCTTAGAATATTTTTGATGATTCTAAGCGATTTTATCAATTTCAGAGGATTTCACGCGATTTTATAATATTTTAATGGATTTCAAAGAATTTATATACAAGACTTTGAGGGATTTCGTAGAATTTCAAAGATTTTCGAATATTTCAAGTTATTTCCAAATATTTTGAAGAATTTTAAAGATCGTAGGATATTTTAAAAGATTCCAAGGAGTTTTCCATTGATTTAAAAAAATTTAAGGGATTTTAGAGATTTGCAGAATTTATGTTTTTTTGCTTAATTCCAAGTAATTTTCAAGCTTTAACAATTTGAATAGTGTTTCAAAATATTTTAATTGATTTGAAATATCTTAGGGCACTTTAAATATGTTTCAATAATTTAAAGTGATTCCAAAGGGTTTTACAGATTTTAGGATATTTCAAAAAATCCCAAAGAATTTTCAAGAGCTTCAAAAATTGAATTTTTTCAATTAATTTGAATTTTTTTGAATTTAACTATGAATTTATCCTGAATTTGTTCAAATTCACCTGGAATTCTTATAAATTTCATCTAGTTCTTTTGGTCATTTTTTTGGTTTAGGTAGATCACTTTGTCAATTTTTTCAAGTAAATTAGTCTATTGAAGATTTGAGTATATTAAATTAAAAATTGATAAATTTAAATTAAATATTTTTTTATTCAATTTTGTAAAAGATTCTATATTAAAAATGTCACAAGATTAGAATTTCGGGCTTTAAGTATTAATGTCAGCGAAAATGACAAATTAGTTTAGGGAAAATGAGAGAAAAGTCAGGAAATTTTTGAAAATTAATGTTTTGGGATCTCCCTATTCATGGAAGAAGGAAGTAATTTTTTTTTTTTATTGATTTAAAACACTTGTCTTTAGAGCAATTGTTCGCAAAAACTATTTTCCGTTCCAATAAAAACGAGAATAGAGATTTAAAACTTCTGTTACGTGAATATTTTGTGTTTCAAACATTTTATAAAGGATAATAATTGGAAATCGGGCGTAGGCGGAGTGTATTGTATTTTGGGGACATGGAAAAGTGCCAAGCGCCAAGTATTGATGTTTTTGATTGCCGATTTTATTTCTGCAGTATTATCAAATTTACAAATAAGGACTCTAAATAATTAAATCCAGAAAAAATCAGAATAGCTGCCGAACCGAAATGGCTTGGGAATTTTTATATTTATTCGTTTAACCCTAATTTTGTTAATTTCTTATATTTTAGTAGAAACACGTATCCAATGTGCCTACATTTTGAGTTAATTAATTTGGAACATTTATAATTTGAAAACTAAAATCTTCATAGTTTAGAATTTTTATTCATAACGTTCAAAATTGAATCCTTATAGATTTAACAAATTTATTTCGAATTAAGAGCAAATTTTTTCAAATTGAAAGCCTTAATAGTTGCACAATTATCTCATAATATACAGAACAGGTAAACATTTGAGAGAAATTAACGTTTTTCACGATTTATTTGATTTTAACTTCAGAATTTAAAAATATCCTTTCCTTATATAATACGATAAATTAATATGGAGTGTTACCGGAGATTTTATGAAAAAATATGATGCAAAAATTGTGTGTAAATTTTATTGTGTGTAATGTGTAAAATTACCAATATTTACCCGCACTATGAATAGTTTTAGTAAATATAGTTTTTTCATCCTTAACTCTAAGTTCTCTAAAATATTGAAGCCTATATTTTTGATTATTATCTTTTTCAACTCAATATGAATGATATCTGTGAATCTCAAATATTTAAAAAATGTTTTAAATAATATTTAGCATTTTTTCGTTTTAAATTTGTAGTTTGGGGCAGGTGCGTTACCGCAGACATTTTGTATACTTTTTTATTTATAATTTATAAAGAAAGTCGTCTAAAATTTTGAATCTTCACTAAATTGTACTTTGCTATAAATACTTTATTGAGATATTTTTAGAAAAAATTTATTAATGAACGAAACTCTGGAAAATAGCTCGAACTTAAAATGGTTAACTTTTTGCAGCGTTACTACAGGTCAGAGAATTCCAGAAAGTCGGGTAATTTAAAACTGGTCAGGGAAAGTCAGAAAACCTGACAGTCAGGAAATTTTCGATAAACTGCAGTTGAAGTTAATTTTATTATTTTGTTGAGAATTCAACAATTTTGTTAAGAATTCATTCTTTTTGGTTGAAAAATCTTCTTTTCTAGTTGAAAATTAATCTACATATTTTTGTAGAAATTTGTATCTTTTTTGATTAAAAATCACAACTATGTTTGGTTGAAAATTAATCTGTTTTAGTTGAATTTCACCTTTGTTGGTTCAAAAGTAAAGTTTTTTTAAGTTAAAAAATCAACTATTGAATTTTTCCCAGGAATTCATCTTTTTGGGTTGAAAATTAAACTACTGAGTTGAAACTGGAACTACTTTGTTAACAGTTCATTTTTTTTAACAAAGATGAACCATTTTGTTAATTTAACTATTTCATGTTGGGTTGAAAATTTATTTTCTGCAGTTTAAAATTCCTCAATTTTGTTGAAAATTCGTCTTGTAGTAGAATATTAATCTTCTTGTTGGCTAATTCTTCTTTTTGGTGAAAAATTAAATTCTTTGTTTGAAAAGTCATGTATTTGTTCAAAATTAATCTTTTTGGTAAAAAGTTAAGTTTCTTGGCTGAAAATTTATCCTTTTGGTAGAAATGTCATTTCTTTGGTTGAAAACTGTTCCATATTATTTGAAAATTTTTATTTTATGAAGATTTATAATTTTAGTTAAAAATTCATTTCTTTCATTGAAAATGTAACTATTTTGTTGAAAATTCGTGTACTTTTTGTTGTTAAAAATTTGTCTTTTTTGGTTGAAGATTCATCATTTTAGAAAAAAATTCATTTGTTTGGTTGAAAATTTAACTTTTTTTTAATTCCTGTGTTTTTTCGATTGAAATTTTGCCTTTTTGTAGTTGAATATTCATAATTTTTAGTTAAAAATTACAAAGTGTCTTGTCGTCTTGAGCTTCGGGATGACTAGTAAAATATTTTTCATAAGCTTGGCTAGTCATCCCGAATTTTCGGGACGATTAGTTCATCCCCTTTTTCAACTCCCCCAATTTTGGAGAAGACTGGACACAGCCTAAAAATTAATTTCTATTTTTGAAAATTTATCTATTTTGTTGAAAATTCGTTTTTTTTTTATATAAAATTTTGGTTTGTTTGAAGATTCACCATTTTAGGTAAAAATTAATTTCTTTGCTTGAAAATTTAACTATTTTGTTAAAATTGCGTTTTTTTTGTAACTATTTCATTTTTGCTTGAAAATTCAACATTTTTGATAAGATTTTTTATATTTATTGACTAAAAATCTTTTTTGGTTAAAAATTTAACTCTTTTGCTAAAAATTCCTCCTTTTGATTTAAAAATTGTCCGTTTCAGTTAAAGATTCAACTAATTTGTTGAAAAATGCGTATTTTTGTTTGGATTAATCTATTTTTGATGGAGAATTAAAATATTTCTTGGTTAAAGTATCAACTATTACACTTTTTGCGGAGAATTCATTTTTTTTATCGCAGATTTATCTCTTTGGTTGAAAACTTAACTATTTTGTTGGAAAAACCTTTTTCTTGGTTGAAAATTAATTGTTTTAACTGAAAATTTATTTTTTCCATTTATGGTTCAAAATTTATCTTTTTGAATTAAAAACTCAAAACTTATGTCTCATGTAATTTGTGGATGAACTCTTATAAAATTATGTATGACTGTTTTCAATAAAAGTGTTTAAAATAGGTGTAAGGTTGTTTTTACACCCAACAGAAAAATTTAGAACGCGCAGGGAAAGTGAAAAATGAGTCAGGAAATTTCGAAATCGGGATTTTGTAGCAACTTTGTTTTGTCAGTAACCCCTAACTTCTTTTTTGAATACTTCGAATGATTCATTGTTTAGTTTTGAAGGCTTCAATTTGAAACTTGAAATGACTGGGAAATATAAAAAATAAACTGAATATAACCGGAAATTTTGTTTCTGAGTAGTGGATATGGATAGAGTAAATGTAGGGGAGCGGCGGCGAATGCGGCGCGGCGGCTAATGTGGCGCGATCGAGTTTTCGAATATTAACGCATTTTCTGCTTGTGGAGGTAGTTTCATTAAATGTATATATGCCTTCTGTGATACATTATCAAAAAATTGGGATAAATAAATTAATTGTCTGATTTTTATAACGAAAAGTTAGTTTTTGTTCTTTGACTTGTATTGTCAGAGTAGCTAAAAACAAGTAAAAAATTACAGAAGTTTCGTGTAAACTTATAAAATTTTTTGGATATATACTGTTCCGAGTTTCTTGAATGCTTTAAAGTTTTATTCTAATAATTATCCTGTAGTTTAAGAATTATTTTAGAATAATTGTTTTTTGAAAACTTTTTACCAGTTTTCGGGTCAGGTTCGTTCTGACAGAAAAAATATTTAGAAGGGTCAGAGTAATGATATTATTTGAATGTGGAATCGTTATAACTGTTTTGGAAAAGAATAAAATAAACTTATTGTTAATATAATTTCGATTTATTGTTTATAAAACGTCTGTAAGCTTATCTTAAAATACAAAATTTGTAGAACTCCTAACCATTGTTCTAGATGGGAGTTTATAAACGAAAGACTGAAAATGGTCAATGGACAGTTTTCCCATTGATAATTATTTAAATATATCCTTCATTATGTTATTTTTCATATTGGTGAGTCATTCTTGTTTCAGAAGACAACCCTCAAATTATTGTGAGACATTCTGCACTGTTAAAAAGACAATTTTTCTTGAAATTTCAGCAGACATAATCCCTTAAATATGTTAATAATATTACACGTAAATATATTTATCTCATTTTTATTAAATTTTACTAATTTCTCTTCATTATTTGATTTTTATTCAATAATTATGAATTGAAATCGAAACGCGCCACATTATCAAACAAGGTAGGACAACTTGGCGCAGATGCACTTTTTGGCAAACACATTAATTAAATGTTTTAATGAACTTCAATTAAATTATCTCCATGCATAGAGCATTGGTAAGATATTGGTCTGAACAAAATCTATTTTATTACAATCTTTCACTTTATATTTGAATTTTGATCGTGCATTTTCCTTTATGTGCGCTGCATTCGGCGCCGCTCCCCTAATTTACGATACTACAGTACTTATTTGCAAGATTTACGACTCGTACGTAATTTTACGGTCGACGACGGGAAATTTACATCCTGCATGTATTTATTTACGGTGGACGCAGGTTGAGAAGAAAAGTATGTATTTTTACAGAATTCTGCTTATTTGGTGTAAATTTACACCAACTTTTTTTACAGTGCAGAATTTGAAATTGATGGGTTTGAAATTTATTGCTGGTTGACTTGATAAATTTGTTAATTTATAAAGAAAAGTCGACACTTACCACTTTTGTAATGTTGGAATTATGAATGTGGAAAATTTTATAATATCGTAATTTATAGTTGGGCGATTTGATAAATTTGGAATTTATCAATAAATTTGCAGAGGACCTCATTTGGAAATTTCAGAGTTCGAAATTGATGGTTTTTGAATTTATTGCTGGGTGACTTGATAAATTAATAAATTCAGAATTATAATTTCATAATTTTCAAATTATAATTTCAAACTGGATAAATTTACAAATTTACGTACAATCATAAATTGCATTATCCATAAAATTGGTGCATTTGCAGATGCTGTATGAAGAAACTATTGGAATATTTTGTAGACAATTTTATTTACATTTTTCTATTTTTATTTCTCAATTCAAAACTGCCGCTGAGACTCGAAGCCTGGATTCGCGGTCGATAAAGAATGGCGTCCCGATTTCGCGAGTGGCAATGTGTGTTTCGGACCAGTGATGCAATTCAACATTGAAATTAAAAAAAGTTCTTGTAATTGAAAAATGCACAAAAATGTATATAAAATGTACAACTTCTGCTTTTAGACAAGAACAAAATTTATAACACATATATTAACAGTTTATTTTCTTTGACTTCTGAAGAATAACTTATATTTCACAAAACATTTAA
>JAABKJ010005712.1:0-10348 GCA_011634705.1 Andricus grossulariae | reverse complement strand
TATTCGCTTCTGAACTTTTTGAAAGCTCGTGCTCTCTTTCATCAAACTCTTAACCTCAAATCCACTTTCCGTATTTCATGTAAGAGTTTCATAATTATTTCTCATTTTCAAAACTGCCCCTTTTGGATTGAAAATTTTTAGATGTGATAAGATCAATTTCCGTTATGAAATATTTAATTCCTAACAATGATGTGATTGCCACTGTAGGTTCTAAAATTGGCCTACAATTTGACAGTTACCCTTATGTAAGTTTATTTCTAAAAGGACTTCAAAATTAGACACAATTCCAAAATTTGAATTATTATTACCAAAACAGTTGCATTTTCAACCGAATAATTAAATTCACAACCAAGTAGTCGAATTTCCAATCTCAATAAATGAATTTTTAATGGAAAAATACCATTTTTTAACAGGAAAACTTAATCGAATGCAAGGAATTCAGAGAATTCAAGAAATTGAAGAAATTAAGATAATTCAAGGAATTTAAGGAATTTAGAGAATTCAGACGATTCAAGGAATTCGAAGACTCTAAAGAATTCGGAGAATTCAAGGAATTCAGAGACTTTAAGGAATTCAGAGACTTTGAGGAATTTAAAAAATTTAAGTATTTCAGTGAATTCAACAAATTCAGATAATTCGAGGATCTTAGAGAATTCAAGAAATTTGAGGATTTCAGGGAATTCAGAAAGATCAAGGATTTTGGAGAATTCAAGGAATTACGATAATTGAAGGAATCCTGAGAATTCAGGGAATTCAAATAATTCCGGGAATTCCTAGAATTCGAGAAATTCAGAAAATTGAAGGAATTCAGATAATTGAAGGAATTTAGAGAATTCAAGGGATTTAGAGAATTCAGAAAATTCACGAATTTCAGATAATTCAGGGGGTTCAGGAAATGCATAGAATTTAAGGAATTGAGATGAATGATGCAATTCAGAAAATTCACAAAATTTCGCGAATTTATGGATTTTAGAGAATTAACGTAATGCTGGGAATTCAGAGAGCTCTTGATAATCATCCCTCGGTTGGTACACCTGAAAACGAAAGTTACGTTTAAAGAGTTTCGTTCGTTTTATCTTGAAAGCATGGTCATACATTCAAGGAAGTATCCAAGTACTTTCAATAATGATTCTAGATATAACTCCTTACCTGGAGCTGAGTCACTCCAAATTGAATGACATTTTCCTCAACATTCTGCACAGCAATCAGCACAACTCTGTCTTTGATTCCTGGCTCAAATTTATTCTGAAGTATGTCGTTCCATTTTTTATAACGAAAATTAAAAAGATGAACGTCGGGGCAGATCGTAGGTCCAGTAACCTTCTTGGAAACTGCCCCTAGCACTATCTCCCATATGTGGTGCCGACAGGCAAGTTGAAGGGGTCACTCCAGCTGATTTTCGATAGACACACATGTAACATTTATGAGGCTAGTGTTTGAAGAAGTAGTTTCGAAACACACGCATTCCACAGTCTCATCCAATTTTCACTCCTTCAGCAGGGCAAAAACAGCATCAGCCTGAGATTTTCCAGTTCCCTTTCCGATAGCACAACTGGCAAATGGTCAGCCGCCTCTTTACTTGTGTCATCATTCATGACTTTTCCATCCCAGCGCACCGTCAAATAAGTTTCTGAATGGAAATTTTCTTTGATGTTCATCACCTTTTTCTCCTTCTACGTTTCTCTGGAACAACGAACCGTGGACACACTTAAAGCAACTTATCGAAAGTATGCCTAAAGCTTTGCACAGTAGAGACAATAAAGAGAACAGCGCTTCTGTGGCTTACACCTGTGCGGTCCAAAATAGCAGCTACAGCAGAACCTACGACTTTTACCTTACGTACTTTACGTTTCACGTTCGTACAAATTTTGCTTTTTTGATACTTGACGTCTGTGTCTTGCTCTTTCGCTGACTTCCTGTTTCTTTCCCTGACGATTAAACTTCAGCTTTTTCCATCACTCAATTGATGTAACTCTTTTGTTTTACTGCCCTCTTCTATTCAACCTGTAACATACTTGTTGTTTACGGCGTTCTCTTTCCTCCTTTGCTGCTAGTTTCCTGTTTATCTTGCCCATTAAACCACGACGTCCTTTTTTCCTCGGAGCCAAAAGGAACAGCCGATCTTCCAAAATGTGAATTTGGTTCAGAGCATTGCCGTGAGCAATACCAAGTAAATCATCCAGCTGACTTTTGAACATTGCCTCCTTCTTCTTCTGGGTGCTTGTGAGTGATCGGTTTTCCTGGTGCTTTCAAACTGATAGACACTCATTATAAAGATTAATAATCTTCTTTAAAGCACGGCAGAAATCCTCGGTAGGAATCCTTACCCGCTGCCAGAAGCCTAGGACTGGGTCCAGAACTTTTTGAGCGGTCTCTGTCACCGAAGTATTTTGACACAAGCGAAAGAACACTAGAACATCAAGCACATGTTTCTTAGAAGGCATACATAAAACAAACACTTGAAACGCATCGACTTATTCTGACACGCTGACCACTGTTTCTTCTTATTCTTCATTGGGTTACAAGTCAATAATGCACAGTTTACTTTATAATTCGAAATTAATTATATTGCACTGGGAATAATTCAATAAAGAAACTTAAATTAGAGACATTAGTCATTCTTTAAGATAAAATAGTGCACATTACATGTGACGTTTTTAAGGTTATGTTAAAAAGTGAAACTTTCAACTGCGCATGTACCAAAAAGCGCGGGAATACTTATAAATATATAACGTACACTTGCAATATTGCTTCATTATTAAATTTTGTTGAAAAGTTTCTTTCGAACAATAAGAAACGTTGGTTACTATCTATCTGTATGATTATTTATGGTATTTGCTATATCAACGAGCTGAAAATGAACCCTCAAAAAGATTTACTTCAGAGCGTTTGTTCTAAAGGATGACTACCTTTTTTACTTGAGCCGAAACATCACTGTACCCCCAGTTTTTTCCGTGTACAATTTTTCTCACATCAGAGAAAATATGAAAGTATTATTTTTGCTGCAGAGCATCCAATTAATATATAAATAGGTCTCAATTTAAAGAAGCGAAAGACCGTCACATTTTTGGACCATTATGCTGCAGATCAAATACAGACATTAACATTTAGTGTGATTTCAAAGATATAAAAAGATTTTTATATATTTCAACAGATTTTGAATGATTTTGAATTTGAAATTCCAATGATTACACGAGATTTCAGAATATTAAAGGTATATTATAGAATTTCAACTAAGTAGCTTAGGTGTTTCTTTCAGTTACGAAAAAAAAATTTCAGTAAAAAAATGCATTTTATGTTTTACTGTTATTGTTTACTATTTGCATTCAAATCAGATCAATTTCAATATTCATCAGGAAAGATTCAACCAATTTTATTTAGAGACCCATTTTCAAAAACTGGACTTTGCTTCCAAAATGAAACTTTTTTGGAATTGCATATTCAAAACTTTCGTTTTAAATTGGAATTATACAAATTTTTGAAGATAGCCAAATTAATATACGCAAAATAGTTGAATTTTCAGCAAACTAATTAAATTCTCAACCAAAGAGTAGAATTTTCAATCAAAAGGATTTTCAATTCAAAAGGACGAATTTTCAATAAAAAATACGATTTTTCAACAGAAGAACGTTGCAACCAAATTGTTTAATTTGCAAGAGAATAAGGCCAATTTTGAATAAAACAGTTAAATTTACAACCGGGAAGGAATATATTTAAGAAAATTGTAGCAACAAAATATTAAAATTTGTAACATCAAGGATTATGAGGATTCAAGGAATTTCAGAAATTTAGAATACTTGAGGAAATTAGGAAATACGGAATATTGAAGGAATTCCGAATATTCAAGGATGTTTAGAAAATTAAAGAATTGAAAGATTTAAGAGTATTCAAGGAATCCAGAGAATTCTAGTAATTCGAAGAATTCAAGGAATTCAGAGAATTCACGTAATTCAGAAACTTCAAGGAATTTAGGGAATTCACGGAATTCAGAGGATGCAAAAAATTCAAACAATTCGAGGAATTTCCAAAATTTACGGAATTCAAAAAATTCAAGGACTTGAGAGGATGCAAGAAATTTAGAAAATTCTATAAATTCAGAGAATTCAAGGAATTCAGATAATTCAAGCAATTTAGAGAATTCAATTATTTAAAATGATTCAAGGGATTCAGAGATTTCACGGAATGCAGGGATTTCAAAAAATTTAGAGAATTCAAGAAATTCAGAGGATTCAAGGAATTCAGAAAATTCAAGGAATTTAGAGAATTCATGGAATTCAGAAAATTCGTGGAATTCAGAAAATTCAAGTAATACAGGGAATTCAAGGTATTCAGAGAATTCAAAGAATTCGGAGGACTAAAGGAATTCCGAGGACTTAATGAATTCAGGGAATTCTAGAAATTCAGAACATAATTCAAGGAATTCAGAATATTCTTGAAATTCAGAGAAATCAAGGACTTCAGAGAATTCAGGGGATTCAGAAATTTGCAATAATTCGTAAAATTAAAGGATATCATGGGATTTAGGGAATTGAAGGGATTTAAGAGCGCTTAACAAATTTCAAGGAATTCAGACAATTCAAGGAATTAAAAGAATTCGAGAAATTACGATAATTAGAGGAATTTGAAGAATTTATGAAATTCAAGGAATTACGACCATTGAAGGAATTCAGAAAATTCAGAGAATGCAGAGAATTCAGAAAATGCAGAGAATTCAGGGCATGAAGAGAATTTAGGAAATGCAGAGAAATCAGGAAATTCAGAAAATTAACAGAATTTAGTGAATTTACAGAATTTAGAGACATCAAGGAATTCAGACAATTAGAAGAATTCAGGGAATTTGGATAATTTAGGAATTAGAAGAATTTAGAGAATGCAGGGATTTTCAAAAATGCAGGGAATTCAAAGAATTCAGGAAATTCAGAGAATTTAGGGAATGCAGAGAATCCAGGGTATTCAAGAAATTGAGAAAATTCAAGGATTCAGAGAATTTCAGAAATTTAGAGAATACGGAGAATGAAGATAATTGAAGGAGTTTAGAGAATTCATGGAATACAGACAATTCAAGAAATTCAGGGAATCCAAGGAATTGAGAGAATTTGAGGAATTTGGAGAATTTATCGAATTTAGAGTATTCAGGGAATTTATAGAATTCAAGGATGAGAATTTAGAGAATTCAAAGATTTTAGAGAGCATGGGGAATTCAAAGAATTCAGAGAACTTAGAGAATTAGAGAATGAGAATAAGCTGAAAAAATAGATTGGAAAGAGAGTCTCCTGGAACATTTAGTTATTTTAAATAGCACATCACATTCTGGGACTGGAAAAGCACCGGGAGAATTGGTTTTTGGAAGTCAATCCATAAAAAATTCCCTCTGGTTGGTAATATTAGTAAAAAAAGACGCTATAAAAGTCAAAGATAGAGAACAGAAAAAGAAAGATATTGTCTTGAGCTCATACGTCACAGAGTGCTAGTGGGGAGCCGGTCGCAATTTAGTTGGGACTGAACGGCTGGGAAGCCAACAAGTGGTGATGCGTTCAGGAGCCGAATAATAGGTAAATAAGCAAACACTACAGGTGTTATGATTTTGGTACCTTTAATTTTTCATAAGAAAGTAAGTTTTATTTCGATCTCGAAAGAATTAGGTTTGCATTTTTATATTGAGTTAATAGTACATGGAGAATTTCGGTTTAAATGAGTTTTTCACGTCTTATCAGAAAATGTTTTCTGATTAAATGTGTGGGACCTACTGGAATTTCATCGATTTCTCCCGGGCTCAATGGGGTTACAGTGCCACTTTCCATGTTTATTTTTGCCCGTTTTCTAATTCCTTTCTGACGAGTCAACATTCCAGCAAGGGAATTAACACTCTCCAATATTGCCAAGACGTCACCATCGTACGTTGATAAGACAATTTGTTCTTGGGTTGGCATAGGACTGAACTTACTACCATCTCTCAATCTGAGTGCTGTATTGGCAGGAAAAGTGTATCTTCGAAGTTCAAATATCCGGTTTGAAGACTTTCTGGAAATCAGACGAATAAATGGAAGTTGGTCCAGCTTATGTCCAGGTCCGTGATCAGAAGGAAGCCTGTTAGGTGGATTCATGCACCTGGTAGGATGAGGAGGCATTGAAGAAGATATATCGGAAGAACAATGTACGACAGATGAAGAGCTTGATCTGGATCTCACAGGAGGAGGAGACCTGGACCTCATACGAGGAGATGAACTGTTAGGAGAATCAACCCTTTTGGTACGAGGAACGCCAGGAATAGAGCCACTATTAAATGCAGATTCGGACTGTGAAGTTAACTCTGCAACAAAAAATAGAGAATCGGCTTTTTCCAAAGTACGAATGGCAAGATAGAATTCGTATTCTGGAAAATTTGTCGGAATTTCGAAATCAGTCGTTTGATTAACGTAATTTAAAATCTTAAATGAGGTGGGACCTTAAACCTAAATGTATAACCCTAGTCAAAGTGGGTTGCGACTGCCATGGTCTACCCTAGTTTTCAAATGTTATTGGATATTCTTTTTTTTTATGATCAATACAGTTTATTGCTTTTGAAACGAATTTTTCAGTGTAGTTGAATCCAGGGATGAGGAAGACTGAATTCTGAACGCTTTTTGAAGTTCACAAAATTGTTTATAATGACATTGTGCTGAGCAGTGGACAGTGGAATTGCATTTCTGTTCAGCCAAAGTTTATAATAGTTATAAATAAATGGATGCGGCCTCACATAGTACAAATAATTCGCTTTCTGACCGCTAACTCCAGAGAAAAAGGTTCTCTGAGTACTTGAAGCCTTTCTCTTGGTGGTTCTAACCCACCTTAAACGGTAGTTCACCCTCCCACCACAGTTTACTTATCAAGTAAGTAAACGTTCATTCCATGATGAAAAATGATATATAATTTATACATAGAGAAAATAATTACTTATAATTTTGAGTTTTGTTTGTAACAAACATATATATTTCTCATTTGAAATAATCTAGGTCACTGTAAAGTATGTTTGAAATTTGAAACCGCGGAGTATGAAATAGAATTTCAACAAGAATATTATTGAGATTATATACTATAGTTCTTATCTCATCAGTTACATATGCCTTGAGCTTGTCCTTGTGAGATATTTGTATTTTATAATTTAGACGAGGAAATCAAATTTTGGTTAAAAATGTTTCAAAATTCTTACGCGAGGTGTCCGATAAGATGAAAAAAAATCGTATGATTCATGCAGACTTAAAAACAGGCCTGAGTTAATTTTCCCGCGGATAAGGCTATTACCATAAGAAATGATTCAAATACATTCAGTATATAATTTTTTCATTAGCCTAGATCACATGGATGTCTTTTACTGGGTCTCTTAGAGCAAAATAAAACAAAGTTTTCAAAAATAATTTTAATATAAAGAATGTCACTAGATTTCAAGATTGCAAGATCTCAATGATTTTGAAAGTTTTTTGTAAACTACAATGAACCTGAAAGGACTTCATGAGATTTCACTAGAATTACTAAGGTTCCGCAGTGTTTTAAGGTATTTAAATAGTTTTGATTGGATATCTGTCCTAGAAAAAATTGGGGGTTTTATAGGAACCAATATTTTGTTACAAAGGATCTGCAACAAAAAGGAAACTCTTGCTCAAAAGGAAACTCAATTGATGAATAGTTTCTGAAGGAAGACAAAGTATGGATTTAAACCGTTCTAATAGACTTTTTGTCACTTCGGCCTTGAATTACTTCGAAGATTTTACGAAATGATAGTGCAAATTTTACTTTATAATTCGGATTAAATAATATTGAACTAGGAAAAATTTGATTCAGAAACTAAAATTATACAGATAAGTCATTATTGAAGGCAAGATATTTGGTACCAGACCAAGCAAAAAGCACTAAACTATTTAAAAATATATAATATATGCTTGCAATATCACGTTAATATTATTTTTTTTAGTTAGGTATTTCTGTCATTCAATTTTTTTGAGTAATGAAAAACATCTTTTGGATATCAACGAACTGAAAAGTAATCCTTCAAAAGAGTTCCTGTAGAGCCTTAATTTTGAGAGATACTAATGGATTTTGAGAGATTTTGTATTGAAAATTTCAAATCTTTCAAAGGATTTCAGAATATTCAATGTATATTATAGAATTTCAAAACATTTTGGACAAGTTGTTTTTATACTGTAATTATAATAAATATTTTTAAATTAAAGATATATTATTATATTATTGTATTCACCAAAAGAATCAAGGATAACCGCCAATAATAGGAAGAGAGTAGAATGGATCTTCATTTTTGCTGAATGAGGAAAAACTAACTACTATATTAACTAATAATTTGGTTGAAAGTGCACACACTTATTTTGCTAGTAATTTATTACATATGTCTTGAATTTGTCCTTCTAAGATGTTTGTATTTCAGTTTGTTATCTAACGGAATGTCCTAACTTCAGCCTTGCTTAGTGTGTGAATATAAAGCGATTATTTTTTTATCGCGCATCTATAGAAATGAATGAAAATAATTTTGTATAATAATCAAAAAATATTTTTTCTGGTCAATAATAATATAGAAAAAACTTTAAGTAATGAATGTGTCAATTTTTTAATAATGTCAAACTATAAATTAGAATCATTGCTTCTCTTTACCAGTTTTCATGATTTTTCACTCTCCTAATACTATAATTTTTGAAGAGTTCAGTAGAAAATACTCTTCGAATGTCCTTTATTCAATATCACAACAATTATGGACTTTTCAATGTATTTGATTTAAAATTCATTTGAGTTTCAATTTTTGTTTGTAGAGCAATTTTTTATTTTTCGTATTTCATAATTAGAAGGCGGACATTATTCATTTTGAACATTTTTATTGAGTTGGAAGTTAGGTTGGTGAGTTGAATGGGGTGAAATCTTGTGCTTTTAATATCTGTCTTGGGATGAAAGAAGTATATTTCAAGTTGAAGAAGTGTTTGAAATTTTAAAGTTAAATTTTCTGTTCTTAAATATTTTTCAATTTGCTATTGAATACCTGAAACGATGAACTTTTTTGAATCAACTTCCGGCCAGTTTGAAGAATTCTGGAAACAGGTATTAAAAGTGTATATACTTTCCAATCTTTTTATCGATCATAAATATTGTTACAGAAAATTTTTAAGGTTTGAAAATGGAGATAAAAAATTCATTACAATTTCTTTGAATTTAGGTTTCTTTTCTGGCTCATAAAAAGCTCAGTTTTTCTTACTTCTGAATACCTCCATGTTAGAAAAAGGACATATTATTCTTCATTTATAAGTACAAGCGTTTGAAAGGTTTTGTGCCGATACAATCTTTATGAAATATTTATATGAGTCTTTTAATATAAATGAAAACTTTTTTTTCATAATGTTAATCGATGTTAAATTTCTGAATCAGATGACTCTGCTTAATTAGCTTGGTGATAAGTAACTGTATCACAAATTATCGTTATTCTTTCGTTTCGCGCATAATTAAAAATCGAGAGAAAATAAATTCTGAAAAATGCACTGCGGGCTGGGTTTGGACCAACAACCTTCTCATTACATAAGAGTAGCTCTACTAATTGAGTTACCGTAGAGCAACCGTGACCATTTTAGAACTTTTATTTCCAGAGTCTTTCTGGAAATTCGTATTTCATTATATTTATTCATTAGGGCATAACATTTTGTTATTTGCCACGAAAAATAGAATATAAATTTCACATTGACAACGTGACCAATAACTGGACTGTCGGTTGGTTATCGAACAAACACAATTTTTATGTAACGATTGATGGCTTCCTATCAGTTAAAAATATTTTGAAGATTCTATATCAATTTTGTTTATTAAAAATATTTCAAATAAATATTTCACTCTTCGACTAGAATCATTCAAACACTTTTTATAATATTTTAATCAACAAGTTGAATGACATAATTTTTCACATAAAAACTAGAATGATTAACAGATATTATTGAGCAGAAATATTTTTAATATATTATTTACAAAGCTTAATCAAATGAAAAACTCCTATCAGTGGCTATGTATGGGCAGTGGCCATTCATTGTTACTTTTATCTTACTAAACGCTTTGAGGGACTTTTTCAAGAAATTGTTGATAGGTGAAGCTATCGTTTGGTTTTAAATTTGAATTTTCAATTTTTTGCATAGTTCTTCCGATAAATAAAACCGAAGTGACCATTTTCATTTAAAAAAGGTTGCAAGTAATTATATAGGACTTTTTAAAAGCTATAATTTCTTGTTAAGACTTTTTCTCGCTTTTGCCTCGTTTGGTTCAAAATTTGAATTTTGGATTTTCTCATAGTATTTTTAATTAATGAAATCCAAATGAAAAGTGCTATCTA